>MVAI01000339.1:0-10954 GCA_014825565.1 Phaffia tasmanica | reverse complement strand
TATTAAAACAACCCAGGGTTTCCCGTCCATCCATCCATCGGGTTTCAGAAATTTATTATGGGAGAACAATTGTCAGTCGAGGAGGATACAGAATTTTGATAAGACAGGATAAAGAAGGTTTATCTGATGGAGGAAGAAAACGGGAAAGGATAAGCTCAAAGAAGACCGCATACATTTGTTTGTGCCGCCCATGATTATCTTGATCAGAAAGGACGATCGGGTGATAGATGATGGGATATGGGATCCAATAGGCTCTCTCCACGGCTTTTCGTCTAGTGATGGATCGAGATGAACGTTTGATGAATGAACGGTTGAACTGGGAAGATGTATGATTAATGTTTGTAAGAAAGAAGGGAAGGTGAAGTAGATTGTACGTTATGGGCTGAGACAAGAAGGAAACAAAAAAAAGGGAAGATATTCCTTCTTCGGTGATTGTATGTGTATTCGTTTTTTCTTTTCTTTTCTTTTCTTTTTTCTTTCTTACTGGCGTACTCTAGCCTCTCTATCTTTTCTTTCCTGTTTTATCCTTTCTTGCAATCATTACATGTGACGATGTATATCCTTGCTGTGTTCAAGTAAAAGATGAACTCTGTCAAGAATAAAATCCAGTTAAACAAAACAGATAAAAAGGTTTGATCCCTTCCAATGTTGCTTTCCCTCCCTCTGTGTCTTTTGACGTTAAACAGAAGTTTGACATTACGAGCTATATAAGAACACTCTCTCTACCTACGCAGTAAGAGTCCAAAACCAGACATACGTCATTGAGGCACTCTTTCGTTCTCGATGACGTCAATAATCAAACTGGCTCGGTCCGTTCGGCTCCTGATATCTCAATTTGGACCGACCAGGGCCGGTCTTGAATCGAGCACTTTCGAGCTGGATCACGTGATATATGTCCGCAAACTTTGCCGGCAAGGGGGGTTTGGGTTTCCGTTGCGACCTCGCGTTCTAGGCCTTAGCAAATTGATTGGTCGATCCATTCTTCTAGACTCATGTGCTGTTCCGCCTGATCGTCAAATATTTATCATTCGATCACCTAGCGCCCCAGACATGATAACAATTCATTCAAGGCCCAGACCGGTCTACGCTGCGCTCTCTCCTTTGCTCTGTCTCTCCGAGGAGTATCTGTCAGAGTTTATGTCCTTGTCAGGGAATATTAAACAACAAACAAACGGCAAGGCCAACGGCCGAAGACTAGAAGGGTGAAAATAACGAGGTCAACATCTTCTTTTCGACCTCGGCAAAGTAATAGCTGACTTACAAGCACAAGGGGAAAAAAGAAACGAAACAAAATAAGAAAAAGAAAAACAGAAAAACAGAAAAAAAGGGATTCATCCGGTGTTTCTTCATCACCTTATTCCAATCTTGGATGACGCAGGGTTCTTCCTACTGTCGTTTCGCTCTGTTATGAGTTTTGGCCGTCAACATTCATTTGATCCAAACTTTTCTTCTTAATCATCTTGGTGATTTGTTTTTCTTTTCTCTTTTCTTCTCTTCTTCAGTTGTTCCTTCTCCTTTCCTTCTCCTTCTCCCTTTATTTCTCTCCTTCTGTTTTTGTAATTAGTTATCGTTCGTCCATTTCAGCACAAGGGTAGTTGGATCATATATAATCCTCAGGTTCAAACACGAAACCAGGAGCAAAGGAAAAAAATCCTTCTTTCGAGGACACCAAACACGAAAAACAGACTCGCGCTCCTTCAACACACTCTTTTATCATTCACTCTCCTTTTCCACCAGCTTTACATCATGTCAATATCTATCCTTCGATCAACACCTAAAGTCCTCCTTGTTTTATTCCTCTCCTCTCTCACTTCAAACGCGATTCTCAACCCGGATCGTGCATCAGAACGACTCGCTCTTAAGGTTGTTGACCCTCCGTGGACCGGATCCACACTCGACAATCTCTCCTGGATATCTTGCCAAAAGCAACGTTGCATTGAGGATCAGGGTGAATTTAAACGAGACGCTTTCTTGTCGGTTTCTTCATCCTCTTCATCGGCTTCTGTGACGTCCAGTCCAAGCGCGAGCGTATCAGACCGTGTTGTCGCTTCCGTCACGGAGAGTTATCTCTCAACGGCTGCGAGCTCGTCTAGCACTCCTACCCAGACGACGTCAACACAGTTAGCACCCGCTGTGACATCCGTTTCGAATCTGGTTCCTGATCCTTTGTATGTTCTTTTCAAGAGTTTCCTCGCAATCCCCTTTTTAATACAACTTCGTCATGGCTAAGCATTATGTCCCTGTATCGCTCCCAAAACATGATCTTTCTTCTGCCTGTTTGACCACTACGTCTTTTCATCACGCAAAACAGTCCTCAGCCATTCGACCTATCTCTCTCTCCAAACCTCTCGTCATCTTGCCTTGATAGTTTCGCCTCATTCCTTACTTCGTCTACCTTCCAAGCATGTCGGCCGTTCTCTCTACTCTCGACCTCATCGGCCTTCAACCAGCTGTCCAGGTCTGATTTCGAGTCGACAACGGCAGTCATCAGATCGACACTCGATGAGAGTATCGACGAGAACGAATGCGAGACTTATCTCAGTGGTGTAGAGAAAGATCTTCGGAAGGGCTGTCAATCGGATCTGGATAAAGGAAACGCGGTGGCGAACCAAGCATTGATAGGTTAGAATTCCTTGACTCCATCTTCTTTGGTTATACTCGGGAGACGTAATCTGATTTAAACATTTGTCGTCTTGCTTATAGGAATGGGAGCCTATCAAATGATGAGAAACGCTTCGGCCCTTTTGACTTCTTCAGGTGCATATTGCTTTGTAGAAGCACTCGCCGATTCAGAGCCGGATGACCTGTTCTATTGGAGTCTATACACTGGTTCTCCGTAGGTCTTCTTCCCTGCCTTCTATCCAGCTCTTACCTCATGATAGTACCAGGATCCTTACCTTTGGGATTTCCTGGTATCAAACGCAAAACAGGATCCCGGACGAGACCAGGACGTGCTCTGAATGCACACAACAGCTGATGAAAATTTATGCCGACTATGCGGCCAACACTGACCTCGCCCTTCATCTAGTATACATGAGCGCTGTTAACATGTGAGTCTCTCTATCGATTCTGGATCTTTGTGAAGGCCTCGAGAGGCGCAACAGCTGACGCAAACCCGGGTCGGATGACATACCAATCTTCTTTTTCTTGGCATGATAGAACAAATGAAGCATGCGGTTCGAGCTGGACGTCCAACGCCTTGGCGTACAAAACAAACAAGCTCTTCTCCACTTCCGGGTCTAGACCAAATCTCAAGAGCTCATTCTCCTACTCTCTTGTCTTCCTCTCCTCTTTCTTGGTTTTCATGTCTTTTCTCTGATTCTCTCTCTCTATAAATCTATCTATCTATCTATCTATCTAGCAGGGTATCATCTTGGTTTCAGAATTCGTGGGGTACTGACTTCTCTTCGTTCCCTCTCCATCCCCTTTCCTACCTATTCATATATGATCTCTTTATTCTCGCGAACTATTCCGCGCCTATATACCATACCTCATATACCCCCTGTCCCCTGTCCCCTGTGCCCTTCTTCCTGCGTTCCAGTTCATCGATCGATCATGTTCCTCGAATCGAGCTTCCAACTTCAACGCGGTTGTCTTTATCCATATGCCCCCATATCTTTCTTTCTTTCTTTAGATCTATTTGTATACCAACCTCTGGTCCTTCCCCCCGCTCGTCCACAAGGAGTCTTCTTCTCATTCGACATAATGTATAAATTCTCATTGAAGACCCTTATATAAACATCATTTTTGCCTTCAAGAACGCTGCGGATCAACATTGGAACGGAAGAATGCGATGAAAAAAGGCTAAAAAAAGACGAAAAATAATCAGCAAGACATATGATAAGAAGAACTATAAGATTAAACCAAACCAAACAAAGAAAGATGAACCGGTCTATTAAAAATACATTAGATTGATTAGGATGTACAGGGAGACTAGGATACATATAACACAGAGCACAACGCGCAACTCTTGACATCTCTAGTTCAGAGAGAGAGATAAAGTGGCAAATCAAAGCTGATCATACGGATGATGGGCCGATAGGCCATGATCAGAAGAGAGACCCCGGCTTGGGTCTGTTCAACACTTAAAAAACTCGGGCCCGCGTCCACTCCCGAACTGGATCGTCTTGAGACTAGGTCGTGCATTTCTCAAAGAATCGACCAAGTTAGCCGTATTTGGTTTTTCTAGGGATGTTGGTGGCGGCATAAGATCGTTTATGACAGGAGCGGGAGTCAAAGATGAAGCGGAAGAGGAAGAGTAAAGATCGACATCTTCCACGGAGACAACCGACTGAAGCGAACGTAATTGAGAGATAGACGATGTTGTTGGGGGCTGAAGAGGGAGGACGAGGTGGGTCAACGTCGAGGGAAACGAAGATATGGCTCGTAAGGCGGTGTCCTATTGCACATATAAATTCAATACACACATCGATCAGGAAACCTAAGATGCAAAGGTGGCTGAAAGAAGCACACGCGAGAAAAGAGAGACACGAACGAGATCGTCTTGCTCCCAATCAACACAATCCTTCATCACGCCACCTTCTGGAAATCTGCTCGTGATCTCTAGCTCCGAGAGCCCTCTCCCGGTCATCTTGTTCACCCAACTTGATAGCTCTGTTAGGAAATTTGGAGAGAATCCCTGGACAAAACTGAGGTGAAGAGCTTTGAGATCCGGTAAGAGTGGCAGGATAGGTAAAATCTGGGCTGATGTCGGTTGAACGAGCAGTTTGCAGCGCAGAGAGAGGGATATCAGGTTAGGCGTCCGGGAAATTACATGGGATACGTAGGGTGTCAGTGTGGACGTAGCAATTGTCAAATGTCTTTTAGTTTCCCAGACGGATTTGAAAGGGAAAGAAGAGTATATATGAGTCAGATAGAGCGAAAAGAATTCAGTCATAGACCTAAGAGAGCACAGATGTATAAGGAGATTGAATAAAGGGCTTACCGAATGAATGTGCCGACTTTGTCCATCCGCCTGATCAACCATCGACCTTCGTCCATACTACCGAGGATAACATTCGAGAACAAGATGGATCTTACAACACCCTGGATCCTTCTTCCCGCTGCGAGCCCTAAATTCTTAAGATCGACATTTCGTTGGTGAGCAGTCGCAAAAGATGTCGGAGGTAGATACTGTAGGTTTTTGAAGATTCAAAAGATGAGAAAGCGGGCAAAGATAAGAGAAAAGAGGACATCAGACAGGCGTACCAAAAGATCGACAATCAGAAGGATTAGTTCTGTCGGCAAGGACAGCAGTCCAACAGAGTCTTGTCTGATAGACGGAGCCAAATCTGACGGGAGTCTACTATCCCATGCGAGGGTAAAAGTGAGGATTCGGTTGGCGGATGAGGCAGCCGAAGCCGAAGCCGAAGCGGGAAAGGTGTTTGAAAATCCTGTGGACAACCGGGGTGTCGGGAAGGGAGATGCGTACTTCGAAGGTGAAGGAATTAGGGGTGATATCGCTGTAGATATCATCTAGCACGTTGTATACGTATAAGAAAGAGCGCAGAGCAAGGCGACGACAGTTGAAGAGGTAAGTCGAGTGAGTGAGTGAGTGAGCGGATGAGGTGCTGGTGGTATGAAGAAGAATAGAAGGGAAGGGAGGGGAAGGGAAACTCGGTCAAGCCCGGAGGAAGAAAGTCGTTACGTCAGTAGACCGGCCCATTACGTTTCCTTCCTAGCTTTCCCTAATCTTTAGACTATACTGCTCTATATCGTTTCCAATGGATATCCTGTCCGTTCTCTTTTCTTTGTCTGCTGTTTCTCTTGATGATGCTTTAACAGCGTTTCTGATTTATGATCTCTTGCGTATTTGCGATGGAATGGAATCGAGATTGGTAGCTCTGTATAATTAACAGTCGTTGTCATAGGTGACGAAAACGGGTGAGTTATGGCTGATATATAACCCCTCGCTTGTCTTTAAAAGGCTTTCTTGCCTCTCACTTTTCTAGCGCCTCTATCTTTAGTATCGTTTTCGTCAGGACCATGTGCATTCTCTTTCTTCCCTCTTGTCTATGTGCATGTATCTCCCTTCTTTGTTAGAGTTCCAAGTGAGATGTCGTAAGGTTGGGCAAGGTTGTAAACTTGACGCGTAACCAGCGTAACCTGGGACGACTTAATTTTCGGTTTTCTATTTTTCTCCTTCTCCTTCTTTGTCTCCCTTTCTCTTTCTTATCCTTCTCCCTCTCTCGTTTCCATCTCTCTCTCTTTCTTGTTATTCATCCACAACACTCTAAAGAAGCTTATCTTGCGATCAAAGCAGTATCTTAGAGCCTGCCTTCTGCTTTCTTTTTCTCGTTCTCTATCCTCTTGACCAGTCTTATCAATTGATCAGGTAAGCTTTGGTTTCTTATTCCTTCGGTCTGTTTCTGCTCTTTCTTTTTTCTTTTCCTCTCCCTTTCCTCGTCTCTTCCTTTTCGAGTCTTTAATCAGACACAGAGATCATTCCTATGTGTCTTGGTGAGAAGGATTGGTTCAATAGATCATTAAGGCGTAGCGCGAACGGGCCAGATGAACATCAACACTTCACCCAACCCAGTGTTTACGACGAGATTGATTACGGTTATGTCTCCTATCATCCCACTCGACATGTCTCATTCAATATCCCAACATTTAGCTCATTCCCGTACAAAGCTTGGACATCAAGAACTTGTCTGCCGATCACTGGTGATCTTATTTCTTTCCGTATTTTCTCTTATCTTCCTCCGGATATATGTTTAGCAGATATATCAATTCATAAATATCGACAAGAATAGCAACACCGCTCACCCAGAAAAAAAAACCCTTACGCAACATCCCGAACAAACTTAACATTCAACATGGCCGACAGAATGAATGAGGTAGACTTAGATTTGATTATTGAAAAGCTGGTGGAAGGTCTGTCTAATCCAGTTTCCAGTTCAAGGGAAATTTTCTTCAAAGCTGACGTTGACATAACGTCACTTGGCCCTTCGTCTGCTTCTCCGCATGTCCGTTCGTCCTTCGACCGTTCATACTTTCGAACTTCACAGTCAGAGGTCACCGACCTGGAAAGCCTGTTCAGCTGGCAGAACATGAGATTCGGTTTCTTTGCACAAGAAGTCAACAAATCTTTATGGAGCAGCCCATCCTTCTTGAGCTGTACGTACTTCTCTCAATCTGTCCCTTCCGATCTAATTATCTCCATCACTAACCCCGATGTCGTCACCGTCCCTGACTCATCAGGGAGGCGCCCATAAAGATTTGTGGAGATATTCACGGACAGTACTACGATCTCCTTCGTTTGTTCGAATATGGAGGTTTCGTGAGTTGTCATCAGTCGTCTGCCCTTTTGTCTGATAAAACCGCTCTATTCACTAATCTTTCCCGTCATCGCCTGTCGCTCCTTTCCCTGAATATACTCCGAACTCAAACAGCCCCCGGAATCAAACTACCTCTTCCTTGGTGATTACGTCGATCGAGGAAAGCAGTCGCTCGAGACAATCTGTCTTCTCCTAGCATACAAGATCAAGTACCCCGAGAACTTTTTCATTCTCAGAGGAAACCATGAGTGCGCTAGCATCAACCGAATCTACGGATTTTATGACGAATGTAAGTTCCTATGTGTTTTTTTTTTCTGTGTCATACCAGACTTGGCCAGTCGTCAGTTGGCGAACCCAGCTAGAAATAGAAGCGATTGGAACCAAGTGGACGAAGGCTAGAAACAATAAGTGTATACGAAGTGTTCCACCCGCGTCAAAGGGGATTTCCAATTTAGGAAATGCAATTCTTTTGCCAGGAGGAGATGAGTGTACCGAAGGAGAAACGCACGATGCAGACGTTTGCGCCGACGGAGCATGATGAAAAGAAGTTCTAATTCCGTGTATTCCACTATTTCCTTTAATTTTTCTTTAAAAAGGCAAGCGACGATATAACATCAAGCTCTGGAAGACGTTCACCGATTGCTTCAACTGTGTATGTCCTTTGACTATCTTTGATTCTCTTGATTGATCGTTGCTTACTTTAACAACTTTAACTGCATGCCCTACACGTGCCCCCCTGAACAGCTCCCGGTGGCGGCCATCATTGATGAAAAGATCTTTTGCATGCACGGTGGGCTATCACCTGACTTACAGAGTATGGACCAGATCAGACGGGTCATGCGACCCACGGATGTGCCAGAAACAGGTGAGTACTATCGTTGTTTTTCCATCGCCTATTGTGTTTGATACAGTGTCAAAAGAAGAGGAAAGAGAAATGTCTGACCGATCGAACATGAATACCGAACGATCGTTGTCACAGGCCTGCTCTGTGACTTGCTTTGGTCGGATCCTGATAAGGAGGTTCAGGGATGGAGCGAGAATGACCGTGGTGTCTCATTCACATTCGGACCAGACGTCGTCAAGCGGTTTTTGGAGAGACACGATATGGTTCGTTCCTCTTGCTTTGATTTAACCTGTCTGCATAGAGATATGTATTGCCTACTAACCTGTTCCATCGCTCATTGTTCAATGGGGTTGGGTTCCATGTGTGTATAGCATTTGATTTGCAGAGGTCATCAGGTTGTCGAGGATGGGTTCGAGTTCTTCGCAAAACGACAGCTTGTCACTTTGTTCTCAGCACCAAACTAGTTCGTCCTCTCTTCTCTTCCTCTCTCAATATACCATCACTTCACATGTCGAGCATGTCTCTGATGTTATTTTTCTCTTTAGTTGTGGGGAGTTTGATAATGCAGGGGCTATGATGTCGGTCGATGAGACACTTTTGTGTTCGTTCCAGGTATTAAAGCCAGCTGAAAAGAAAAAGTGTGCGTTAGATTCAATCCCTTGTCGTCACACTACGTTTGTTGTCTCCTTTTGCAATCTATCCTGACTCTTGGTTTGTTACGACTCGAAATGTTTCTATTCTTTCTGTCAGTCGGCGTGGCAAGCAGTAAGTGTCTGAATTCATCATCTGTCCCATTAAACAAGATGGGGAACGGATCTAATTTTTAATCAACCTTGTCTCTTTCAGTTGGTAGGAGTAACCCTTCACCGCCGCGGTCCAAGAAGGCGCCTGGGAAGAAGTGATTTACAGAAAAGTTTATCGCGAATTGCCCTGGGTAGAATCATCGGCGCACACTCCTACTTTCACTTTACTGCAACCTTTTATAAAATATTATCCTTTCTCTCCACCTCGATTTAAAAAAGATTATCTCGTCCTTCTGTACGAAATACATCTGGTGTGTGTGTGTGTGTGTGTGTGTGTGTCTGCGTGCGTGTATCGCGGTTGTCCGGGGGGTCAATAGGACCGTTTTAGTGGCTTTTTCTCCCTTCGATCTCTCATTATGGGCTGGCGAGATTTATACTCTAGGCTCTTTCTCAGTGCTCCTGCTGATCTCTTTTTTATATCACCAACTATTCTTCTCAAACGTCCTCCACTTTCGTATACATCCTTATAGGTCAAACCTCCTCCTTTACTTTATACTATGTACCCATACTCCTTGTTCCCCATCCCGAAGAACTGGGATAGACTGTTCTCATCTTCTTCCTGATTCCTTTTCTTTTTTATTCTTCGACGTTTCTTCTTCCTTTTTGCTCATTTGATTTCTTTATATGCCCCGCATGTTCTGTCGATCCACAGCCATGTGCTGAAGCCCAAGAGGTGGTTTCTCCTACCTTTCTTTGTGAACGGAGACAAAGACACACATTGATTCATAGGCATCAGAGTATTTTATCAAAAATAGATAATAATTATTTAAAAAAACGATAGAAGCGGAGAAACTAGTCTCCATGACGGTTTCGTTTCTTTCGATCAAGCAAAAGACCAACGACCCGTTTCCAGAGCCCACTCGTCCAGTTTATCCACTCCCGCTCTTACCAGCCCATCTTTCAGTCCTTGCTCTCTATCTACCGGGTCAGCCTTAGGCATTGAAAGGAAACCGACGCCTGAACCACCTACTTGGGCCATGTAAGGAGCGAAAGAAGATCGACTGAGGGTCTGCATGAGAGTCTGAAGGGTTTCGGTCGGGAAACCTGGTTGATCAAATCCAGAAGTTATACATCAGTCAGACGAGTCCCTCAGGCAATTTTGACGGAAAGGACAAAAGAAGAAGAAAACAAAAAAGAAAGAGAACTTTACCATCGGGCACCAGAGTCACAGCGCAACCACCTCCACCGGCACCTGTCAACTTTGTTCGAAGCTCGAAAGGCTTCTCGGCAGCGATTCGAATGATTTCTTCGAGAGATGGGTGGGAAACCCCGAGTGCTGCTAGGTGTGCGTGATTCTCAGAGACCAAATTCTGCAAGGGGAAAAGAAATTCAGACACAACGTCGCAAAGCACGCAAGGGGAGGGACTGACTTGGAGTTGATTGATCATGAGAGCACGTTCCAGATCTGGGTCCTTCAAGCATCGAATAGCCTTATCGGCAATCTGCTGGATCGCCTCCAGCAAAGGGACAATCACTTCTGGCTCTTTGATCAACCGGGCGTTTACTCCTGCCACGAGAGATTTTGTGTCTCTTCCGATACGAGAGTCCGTGATGAGGAACCGAATAGATGTAAAGCTACGTTTAAAAATGTCAAAGCGGTCCGTCATGAGCCACCCCAAGCTGAAGACGCAGTGTACAAATCACTGTGATTACGGACCTTTTGATAGCTTCCATTCCACCTTCTTGTTTCCCCTCGATCTTCCTTCTGAAAGCAACAGCGCCTCCTCTCGTACTGACCGCGTTGTCGATCCCACTCGGATTTCCATGAATGACTTTTTCCGCCAAGAACGCCCATTTGTCGACGATATCTGTGTCGGTCGTCGGGATCGTCTTTTCCTTTCCAGTCATCGTCGGGCTGAGGTGAGAGAAGTGAAGGAGGAAGACCAGGGCCAAGGACGTTGAGAGGGCGGCGGATGAACCTAGGCCAGCTCCCATCGGAAGCGCAGACCGAGCCGTCAGTTCGAACGGCAGACTTTGTTTGGTTTGCCCCCCCCCCCCAGAAAAAAGAAGAAAAAAAAAAGCGGAGA
>MVAI01000338.1:0-11143 GCA_014825565.1 Phaffia tasmanica | reverse complement strand
GTACAAGAGAAAGAAAGAAGAAAAACAAAGACCATGGACTTACCTCCAGGTTTCTTCCTCGTCATTTTCTGTCTGCAACGTCATCATCTCTTCGAACCCTTTCATCGTTAGACCTTGTTCCTTCCCACCGTTGATCTTGACAGTATCAAAGAACGTAAAGATTTCGTCCTTTGTTGACTTTTCAAACAGTGCTCCATTGGTGTCTTTTGCAAATGCATCAAGCGCTGCTGAAGAAAGAAAGGACGAGGATGGTGGTGGGGGATGGAGAGAACCCTGGGCCGTGAGGTTTGTCGGTGGAGGAGGTGTCAGATACTTTGAGAATATATGACACAGTACTAGGTAGAGCTTTTCATGCGAGTATGGTTAAAGGCCATGGTAGAGCAAGCCAGTCAGTTCTATGTAGTCAAGGACAGAGTGAGAATAGAGTGAAAAGGGAAAGAAAAGAAAATCAAAGAAGAAAGAGAGGAATCCCTTACAGGTTCACTCAACGCTCCATCCTCGTCAAACAATTCCAACTTTCCGGTCGAGCTCATTCTTTGTTTATTTATCTTTTTACGTTTCCGGGCCTGTTGAGATCGTGGCAAAGTAGTCTTGTGTGTTAAGAAAGAACCGAGGGGCGTGGACGTGGGGCGTTTGGGTGATCGTAGTTCGAAGTTTAATCAAGTCGCAGTCGGGAGCCAAGCAATCATATCTACTCGAATTTCATTTAGTGAAGGTTGGGTGAAAAGAACGTTCCGAGAAACTTTGCTATCTGTAACTTTTCCGTTTTGTGCTCGATCTTCGCTCTTCAGTCTTCAGTCTCTAGTCATCATTATCACTCCTATAAGCGCAATGTGCTCATGACTACAAGATACTTCCCCTGAAACTTCTATGGAATTGAGAAAAGAAAGTGGACAACGTTAAGATTGATGAGGGTAATGTGACAAATGTCAAAGAAAGAGTAACAGACTGAGAAAGCAAGCCCGCCCAAGATTTGGGAACTGGGTGAGAAATAAAGGATTCTATATAAACTTTTTTTTGCAACGAATCGAACACAAGAACACAAAAGGATGTAAAGAAAATAAGACAATACAAATGATAGGAGACCAGAAAAATAAAGGAACAAGAAACCAAAAAGAAATAGGGGAACAGAAAAATCAGTGTTGCTTAAAGAGCATATCGGAATCGCAAGTTTTGCCTGTCGGTAAGATCCATGAAGCCAAGGTCGACCTTCTTGGAAATCACCGTTCCGTCGTCCTGGACCACATCAATGAAGTTGTCCTGGGCGGCGACCTCGGACTCGGGGAGGGCGTCTCGCCTCGTGTTCTCCTTTCTAAGGAAGAAGGCGATGGTCATCATGATGATCGGACAGGCAGTGTAACAGACAAGGATCACAATCCACGGGATCGTGTTCCTGGGCGAATACTCGGACTTCCACATCTGGGGCGCGCAAAGGTTACCAAGACAGTAACCGATGAGCATAATGGCGTTCGTGGTGACCTTTTTGGTGTGACCAGCGGTGATGGCGGTGATCCAGGCAAGAGAGAGAACGAAACCGGTCGTTCCCACACCAGTGATGTAGAGCGCGAGGAGCTGTCCGACCCGGTTGTGAGAGGGAAGACCGAGGATGAGAGCAGAACCAAGGATGTTGGGGATAAAGTAGACTGTTCCGATGATTGCTCGAGCGTTCGGCCATTTCTTGACGCAGAGAGTTCCGGTGTAACTATTGGGGAAAGAAAGGGTTAAAACATTTTTTATTAGGGTAAATCTTCATATTGGACAAACGAAATACAGAAGTTAATCGGGACTTACATGGTGATGATCTCGATCGCACCAATGACGCAACTAAGCAAAGTGGTCTGCAAAGTGGTGAATCCAAAAGTTTTAATAATGATACTGTTTTGGTTGGTAAGAGAGTTGGGCACGTTGTCGAGGGCGGCGAACAAGAAGAAAGCCCAGGTCTTCCAGTCAATAAGGGCCTCCATGAACTGATCCTTCTTCCAGGTCTTGTTCTCCACACCACTCTGGTTGGATCTGATTCGCTCAATGGCGATGACCTTCTCCTCTTTGGTCAAGAACTTGGCGTTCATGGGGTTGTCGGCTGAATGGGTGAGACAGACGATGGGAAAGAGTTAGAAACAGATAATGAATGCCAAGAGATGTGACATAATCTTAACGGCGAGACTTACGGAATGCGAGAAGGAACCAGATAGCCACAAGAAGAGTGATAAGTCCTGTGGTAAGCATGAAGATTCTCCAGGGTGCAAAGGAGGATTTGGAGTGCAAGATTCCCTGGATAAGAACAAGTAGAAACCCGAGAGGTAAGGAGGCGGTTCCAGATAAAAGCCTGAGAAAAGAATGGTGAAAGACGTACGTAGGCGAGGAGACCAGAAACGATTTGGGCTGTTCCGTTCATGAGGAACCAGAACCCGACTCGTCGAGCGGACTCGGCGTGGGTGTAGAACATAGTGGTGCTGAGAAGATCAAGAAATATACTGATTAGGAAACTACTCGGTGCAAGGAATAAATGATCTAACAGAACACTTACGTGATAAGGAAACCAGCGGTGATCGACCCCTCACAAATACCCAAACCAAGACGACAGATGAACAAACCGGTAAAGTTGTGGCAGGCGGCGTCTAGAAATAGCGCGAAGAAACAATGAGCGAAAGTCACGATGGGGGAAGGACAGACGTAATAAATATTAATTTTAAAAAAGCGACTTACGGCACATCAAGAAGGCACTCCAGCACAAGATGTTGAGCGACATCCATCGACCAGCAGGGAATCGCTGAAGAGCCAAGTTTTGCCTGATAAAGCAGAATGGACGGAAACAAAGGAAGATGAGTGAACAGCGCCATCGGGAAAAAGGATGACCAATAGTGGAAGAAAAGATTGAAGACTAGCACTCACGGGTACTCGAAAACCAAGTATGCAAGATAGAAAATCGATCCGAGCCAGTTGTACTCAAGTGCAGACAATTTGGTGTCGGTTTTAAGACCAAGGTTGACCGAGTTACCGAGAGTGGTCTTGTCCATGAACTGAACGAGATACAAGATCATCATCTGGTTGGATGGCATGAAAAGATCGAACGTTCTCTAGTAAGTGACGGGACTGGGGCAAAGCGAGTGAAAAAAATTTCAAATACGAACCATGGGCAACATATGGTTGTCAATCTTCCTGAGCACTCGCTTAGCCTCAGCCGGGTCGACCTCTCCGGTGAACCCAGCGACGAGTTTGGCAGCAGCATCAGCGTCATGATCGTTGGTGCTAGAGGAGAGGTAGGCAAGATGAAAGAAGCCAATGAGACGGCAAAGAAAGGTCAGCACCCCGAAAGAGAAGTTCAAAAAGGACGCGGGAAGAATCTTACTGCATGGCCTGGTCTGATGGGACATCATAGACCTTCTCGGACACTCCGTAATCCTTCTTCTCGGCGTCGTTGCGATCCATTGTAGGGATGTGTGTAGGTGTAAGAGGGTGAAAGTGTTTGGGATGAATGAGGGAAGAGAACAGGAGATGATCTTGATCAATCTTCTTAAATGATCTTTGTCGTGTGCTCTATCTCGATAGCTTGTTTCCACTATGATCGGAAATAGGCCGATATCTCTTCTTCATTTCTTAATTTTTTTTCGTTTGCCTAACGTCTATCTTGATATCTGGATGATAACGAGATAACTAGCCAAGCGATTCTTGGAGCGGCCACATATCGGACTCTTGATCCTTCAGGCACATTCTCGGAGGCAGCCCTGACGGAGATTGTCCCAGGAACAGGTCTGCCGATCTTCGCAGTTAAAATTATTGTGCCTAGCTCGGACCAATAGATGAACTATAAATAGCGCGGCCAAAGGCGGATGACTAATCAAATTGGAGCGATAACGTTAGGGTTGGGCCAGTCGGGAGAGAGACTCCCACTCAAATCGGACCACCACGTGATTAAATCGAGGGGTCCCATTTGAAAAGCTAGCTTGATTGTCAGGCGGATCGATCGTCAGACAGAACTTGATTAAGCAATCTTGCTGCGCACGCTCCGAGAAGCCCTTCCGGTTTGTTCGGTCAACGCCTTTACGCTATCGATACAGATTCTATTTCATTTTTGTGATCTAGGCTTTCTTCTTTTGGTACTGCCGCTGCCGCTGGTTATGATCATGATCATGATACCGATGATGTAAAATGATAACAAAAAAGAAGACGAAGGAAAAGAAAAAGAAGGAAACTACTGTTCATCTTCTCGTGGGTCAATAGTTGATGATGAACATCTCACCACCACGTTTTTTTTTTTTGTTAATGATGAAATCCAAATAATCACTTTTCCGAATACCCCAGTCCTATGGTCGATCATGACGGATCAGTTGTAACTACGTAAGATTGCGGTCGTTTCAAACATCTCTCTTCTTTTAGCCAATCACTTTTTCCTTCGTCTTCTTCTTCTTCGGTTTTCTTTTCGTGTATGAGTCCGTCATCAATATGGCTCCACACAAAGACTGCTGTTTTCTCTATGACCCAATTGGTATAAAAGGGCTTTTCTTTTCAAAATAAAATCATCTTTTTTTTAAAATAAACAAACATCTGGAATTCTTTTTTTGTTTTGTTTGGTTAACACGACAGGAAGAAACCTGAACGAAATAAAATTCGTATATATAAAGAAAGAATCAAGAGGTCGATCGACCAATTGATCACATACCTTTGAGATCCAATGACTAGGACCCGACCATTAGGATCCAATCTCCAAGATCTAATCAATCCCCTTATAAACACACGACTAGCCTTCCCGCCCCGGGAATTACCACCTCAGGCTACCAAACATAAACCCACCTCCAGACTTTTACTTTATACCTCAACTTGAGACTTTATATATTGTGACTCTATACCGAGACCAGCAATTCTTATCAACCCATCCTACCCATCAGACGAATATTCCGTCTGTGTCGGACCCGAATGGAGAGCGCAACAGACCTTGATCTGATCCGTTCAACCTCCAAACGTCCGTAGAGACCGGAAAGATCACTCAAGGGCGTAGCATGCGGGCTGTAACCGCAGCAAATTGACTTACGTAACACTTAGATATCACTGATTTTTGAAAAAGTCACGTGCACAGGGCCATCACCCGAATCCTTTATAGTCTCGTCCTTTTTTTTCTTCGTCGGCTCTCTTTTTTCTTCTTTCTGGGGGGGAACACCCACCCACCTGCTTCGACCAAAGTGTCTCTTTGTTTTCCTTTCCATCTTCCTTCTCTCGTTGTCACAAACACACATACACACTCTCATACATACAAGAACATGTCTCCTACTATTTTGAACTATGCTGATGCCGTGGCCGAGCTTGCAAACTACTCCCGAGGGGATGGACTCAGCGTCAGGGAACTGGTCAGCATTAAATTTTCTTTTCGTTCACCTTTGTTGCGTTTGTTGTGAAAGAAGAAGATACAAAGAAAGTTTAAAAAGTATTGAGATCATCTCTGTCTGACGTGCTCTTCTGTATACGCTACAGATGGACTCCACCAAGAACGGAGGACTTACCTACAATGATTTCTTGATGCTTCCCGGGCACATTGATTTCCAAGCCTCTGAGGTCTCCCTCGAGACTCAGTGAGTTGACAGTCTTTGAGAACTGATTGGGAGATATAGAACATTCTTACCAATTTCTCCTTCTACTCTTCCCTTTCCAGCGTTTCCAAGCGAGTGGTCTTGAAGACCCCGTTCGTGTCCTCTCCCATGGACACCGTCACCGAGACCAAGATGGCTATCTCTATGGGTGTATGTTTCTTGGCTTTGTCATTCGCTCACCCTACGCGCGCCGATGATTAATCTTCTTATTCTTCATCCATCGTCTTTCGTCCATCGTCTAGCTCCTCGGAGGTCTCGGTATCATCCACCACAACAACACCGCCGAGGAGCAGGCCTCCATGGTCCGAAAGGTCAAGAAGTTTGAGAACGGTTTCATCACCGACCCTGTCGTCCTCGGACAGGATGCCGTCGTCCAGGAGTAGGTTCTTTCTTCAAGTTCTGCGGTAATCTCTGTTATGGTCCTAAACATTACTCGTCTTCTTCCTTCAGTGTCATCAACATCAAGGCCCGATTCGGATTCTGCGGTGTTCCCATCACCGGTTAGTCATTTCATTTCTTTCAGTCCTCGTCCGGCTTGGTCATTTTCATATGGCCCAGCCTATCATTCTCTTCACTTCTCCGGCAACCTTCTCCACAAATCTCTATCATCCACTTTTCCTGATGAAAAAAATGATCAACTGTTACCTTCGTTCTGCCTATCGGGCTCCCTAGCGGGGAGTCTGAACATGCGGAGTCTTGACTCATGTCCACTGAACCACCTATCGACCCCAGTTCTTTATCATCATTTGTAACTTGCCAATATTTCAGAAACAATAGACTGACCCAACCGCTTGTCCCGTTACCTCGACAGACAACGGAAAGATCGGTGGAAAGCTTCTCGGTATCGTCACCGGTCGAGACGTTCAATTCCGAGAGCCCAGCCAGAAGCTCGACGCCATCATGACCACCGACCTCGTCGTTGGACAGGCTGGCATCAACCTCGAGCAGGCTAACGCTCTCCTCCGAGACTCCCGAAAGGGTAAGCTCCCCATCGTCGACAGTGAAGGAAAGCTGCTCTCCCTGCTTGCCCGATCGGATCTCCTCAAGAACCGAGACTTCCCCCTCGCTTCCAAGAAGCCTTCCACCAAGCAGCTTTACTGTGGAGCCGCCATCGGTACCCGACCTGCCGACCGGGAGCGACTCCGCTTGCTCGTTGAGGCCGGACTTGACCTCGTCGTTCTGGACTCTTCCCAGGGAAACTCTACGTTCCAGATCGACATGATTCAGTGGATCAAGAAGACGTTCCCCAACATTGATGTCGTTGCCGGAAACGTCGTTACCCGAGAGCAGGCCGCCCAGTTGATCGCTGCCGGCGCTGACGGGCTCCGAATTGGTATGGGATCCGGTTCGATTTGCATCACCCAGGAGGTCATGGCCGTCGGTCGACCCCAAGGAACTGCCGTGTTTGCCGTCGCCGAGTTTGCTCGAAAGTTCGGAGTTCCCGTCTGGGCTGACGGTGGAATCGGAAACATTGGTCACATCGCCAAGGCTTTGTCGTTGGGAGCCAGCGCCGTGATGATGGGTGGTCTTTTGGCCGGAACGACCGAGTCTCCTGGAGAGTACTTCTACCACGAGGGCAAGCGAGTCAAGGCCTACCGAGGTATGGGTTCCATCGAGGCTATGGAGCACCAGAAGCCTACCGCTGCCATTCTTGGCGTCAAGTCCACCGGAGACGAGAACGCTGCCACGTCCCGATACTTTTCCGAGGCGGACGCCGTCAAGGTCGCCCAGGGTGTGTCTGGTGACGTCCAGGACAAGGGATCCATCGAAAAGTTTATCCCTTACCTCCACACTGGTCTCCAGCACTCTCTCCAGGACTCTGGTGTCAAGTCCATCACCAATCTTCAGGAGGGAGCGCTCGACGGATCCGTCCGATTCGAGCTTCGAACCGCTTCTGCCCAGGTTGAGGGTGGTGTTCACGGTTTGAACTCTTACACCAAGCGACTCTTCGCTTAAGTAGATATTTTGTTTTTAAAAAGGAATGTTGGTAGCAACCTTGCTTGCTCATCTTCCTCTGTACAATGCTTTGTTTCATCTTTCCTACATAATCCATCTCTCTTTCCTTTCCCGTCAAGACCGAGGTACATGCCTTTTTATTTTGCAGGGGCCTTCTTCCACTCAATCTTCTTCTTCTTTGGGCTCTCACTTGGAGTTTATACAAATCTTTTTCTTTTTTTTTTGGTTGTCGTGAAAGACAAAACGAAACGAAATGTCCTCTGGATGTCCTTGGCACAATAAGTACAATTAGAGGAAGCACAAGTAAGCACGAGAAAGCCGACGCGTCCTCGAAAGTCACAAAGAAACGACGCGTCCGACGATTTTCTTAAAAAAATAAAATGTTTAATGAGGTGGATCCATCAAAATCTCATCTTTAAACAAACATCGCCTGCTTGTATGAGTTCCCAACTTTGTATCTGTCCTCCTCGTTTTCATCTCCATCTACAACGTCTGACTCGGACAAGATTGATTGGTTTAAACCAAAACGCTCACATATTAACTCGCGCTCGTTTGTTTGGGTCAACTCGTTCGATCGATCAGTATCCCTCCGTTCTTAGCTATCAGCGTAGACAATATCACGCCGACACCAACGATTCTTCCGCTTTCCCAAGGATTATCTGCTCTGTTCCAAAGCCAATCGGAGAGAATCTTGTAGAAATGGCTCCAAAGCGAAAACAGAGTGTTCCTGTGAAGAAGGCGGACAATGGGGAAGATGGAACAGTAGTGAAGAAGGTAAAGGTTGAGACGACCAAATCTGTACGTCCCTTTCTTCTCTTCAATTCTTCTTTTCTTTCCTTTCTCTTCTTTTGCTCTTTTTGCGATTGAGGACATCTTGGGCATGGGTCAAGAAAAAAAATACCTTAACAATTCTCTGATTGCGTTTCTCTCATGGGGGGAGGATTTCTCAAAATAGAAGGCTACCTCCGCCAGCTCCTACCCTCAACCGACAAACCCACCGACGTTCCCTGCAATCCAATATACCAACAAAGCTCTTCCTGCTTCATATGATCTACCTCCAAAGATAGGGGACGTGAAGATTTCTGCTTGGAATATAACCTCACTCAAGTCCGCTTGTGATAAGAAACATGTCCGTCTCGATATTCTTCTTTTATTCCGTGCCTTCTGCCGTTTGGATGTGGGTCATCAGATACTCATCCAGAAATGGCCGGTCTGAATCTCGAGGGGTTGTCAAACAGGGTTCTGGTTTCAGAGGATACATGGACAAAGAAGATGCCGATATCATGGTCTGTCCTTTTTTTTGTTCTTCGTCTTGCTCTTCTCTTCGCTCGAGTGGTAGAGTTGATGGAAAATACGATCATACGGGTGCGCTTGAGTAGATCTTGACAGAGACAAAGAGGAACGACAGTAGTCCGATCCCAGAGGATGCTTTCCTTAAAGAGAAATATCCGTTCCAGAAATGGGCGTTTTGCTCGTCAGTTCTTCTCTTCTCGCCTTATTTCTTCCCTCTCTCCTTCCAAGGTTTCCCCGTTCTATCAGTGATAGAGTCGCTGTGACAAAACAAAAAAAAACGATGGAGTGACGTGCTCAAATCAGACTTGTCTTGATGGATCACTACTGGATTATGAATGATGCAGAAAGAAGGGATACGCAGGAACGGCTATCCTTTCCAAAGAGGAGCCGATCACCAAATCGGTATGTGTCTGTCATCCCTCCTGGTCTTGCTTCGATCTCGACCGTGAATTCCAGTGAGACATTCAGCTCATCGTCCCTTCATGTGCGGGAACGAATAAAACAAAAGGTCGACTTGGTGGTCAAAGGAGAACGAATCACAGGCCGACTCGTCCAGATGGAGTTTCCTTCGTTGTTTCTCATAGGTACTTATGTAAGAGCTCTTTTTCTTTCTTTCTTTTTCATATGTTTCCTCATCGGAATCAACCGTTTCAGCCTTCTCACCGCGCTATACTCTTCCTCTTGGTTTTGTTTATGTGTTTGCTTGTTTGATACACAATTTATGATTCGGGGAATCAAAGGCCCCCAATGCAAGTGAAGGGTTGAAGAACATGGAGGGAAAGAAAGATTGGAACGTCGCTTTCGAAGCGAAACTTCGAGAGTTGGACGCTATCAAACCGGTACGTGCTGGGTTGATTCGTTCTCGAAGCAAACAGTCTCATCTAGTCGTCTTTGGAGGTGTTTTGATCTTGTTCTGATTGGGCTGACGAGGGATCTTCTGTAATCTATTTGGTCGGACCAGGTCATCTGGGGAGGGGATTTGAACGTTGTGTGAGTGAATGGTCTTGTTGTCAACGCTGAAAGTCAACTGAATGAGATGATCGGATTAAATGTTCAAAGTGCATCGGGCAACGATATCTCAAACGCCTCTAAAGGATGGAACAAGGTATGGTCCCAAGTATACTCTTTAGGCTTGCGCTCTGTTTTCTTGCTCTTGTTCCTCAGTTCCTTGCATATTTGATCGAAATCATCATATTGTCAGCTACCTGGGTGGACCCAAGACGAATTAGACGGATACATGTCTCAGTTGAATCCATCGTCCGAAAGCGGCCATCAACCTTTGGTTGACGCTTGGAGAGAACTACACGGACCTGATGAAGTCCAATATTCGTTCCGTATGTTTTCTCTTTTTTCTTTCTTTCTAGTTCAATCTTGTATCGCGTTTCTCAACTAGACTCACACGACACTTGATTTCGTTTCCTAGACTCCAAGCGATCGTTACAGCGAGAAAAAGGTCTAGGATGGAGGCTCGACACGTTCGTATCTCTTTCTCGTCCCTAACGATCAAAGCAAACGTATTTATCAGCTCCATGGCTCTTTCTTGGTACCTGTCTCGACGGATGTCATTTCGCTGGGAACCCGGCTTCGGGACGATAGATTTGTTGTTTCGAAACGACTTCAAGAGCGTGTGAAAGCATGTGAGATAAGGTCCGTCTCTCGATCATCTGTCTGACACTAACGATCGGGCTTGCTTTTTTCAAGCATGACTGACCCGGATGACTTTATTTAAAATAAAAAATAAATAAAATAAAACTTTCGACATCCAGAAGAGAAATCTTCGGACCTAGCGATCATGTACCGGTGGTTCGTTTTCAGTTCATCTGTTGAGAACATTACGTTCTCTAGTGCGAGTCTACCATTCGGACTGAGTTGACTTGACTTACGTCTTATTCTCCTGGGGTGAAAAAAAAAAAAACAGGTCATAGAGCTTTCAGGAAGTCTTTAGAACCCCTCGATCGTTTTATGTGATTCACGTTATTTCTTTCTCCGCGCGACTCGTTGAATTTGAAAATAGAATGATCAAAAAGAAGAATAAGAAGGGAAAACAAGATGGAACGTGGAGCCCATAAAGAGATTCGTTTTCGTACAGATCTCTTCACCCTTTTTTTTTGCCTCGGGAAAGAGTCGAGATCAAATACAGCAAGATAGGATGTTCATCAGATTCGTCTCTGTCAGGTAAGAACCAACCGACCCAGTTTTTTTTTATTTTAGAAAAAGAATCATGTCTCATTGAAATTATTTTACCGCTTGAGTGAAACTTCACGCAAAGCGAACTGATGAGGAAAAAGAGCAATAGAGCACAAGACAATTAA
>MVAI01000337.1:0-11414 GCA_014825565.1 Phaffia tasmanica | reverse complement strand
CTTTCGAGGTGTCCTTTGTCTTTGTCTCTTCCACACACTTACATACACTCTCTCTTGATCGGATACACAGAATCGTACGCCCCAAGAGTAGTAGAACGAAAACCCCCTTGTTGATAACAAGAGAAGAACGAAAAGAAACAGAGTTCTTTCGATCCTTTTGACTCTCTCGTACTCTGCCGGGCTGAAAAAAAAAGAAAGAAAAAAAAAGTAAGTTTCCCATCTCGTTCTCGTTTCTTCCGTCCGGTATGATGTGGTTCTTGCTTCAGCATCTTTGACTCGTTCAACCTGAATGCTTATCGTACTTTTTTCTCTCTATCCGTCACCCCTTCCTTTATCAAGAGAAAAAGAAGAAAAATTATAACTTTAAAATAAAAAAAGGCAGACGTCATATAAACTCAACCGTCCCGACGATTTGTCCTCCGTCGTTCCGTCGTTCCGTTGTTCCGTCCCTCCGCGTGTTTGTTCAATCAACCTCGTCCTCTCGGCTCTCGCTCTTGTTCTTGTTCTTTTTCTTGTTCTTGTGCCAGTGTGTGTGCGTTCGTGCGTGATTCTGTGTGTGTATCTATCGTGTATCTACTCCATCCGGCTGCCTCACCTTCCCGCTCTGTTCGGATCGCTTCTCTTGATCATCCATAGAGACCACCCAATCCTTCTTCGCTTCTTGTAAACAATCCTATTCACCATGCCCCGGTCCTCCTGGCTCTCGTCACACACTTCATCCTCCCATCTACCCTCACTTCTAACGCCATCCTCAGAACGATCACCTTCGTTCTCCTCCGGCACGTCCACGCCAACAGGCTTGGGCTCTGGGGCAAACACACCCAGTGGCGGTCACCGTCCGAGTCCATTGAATGTACCCATCCCACAGACCCCGGCCGGCTCCCAGGGAAGCTGGGGGAACGACGAGAGCAACACGACGTACTCTTCGTCCACCCCATCGACCTCGTCGGCCTACTTTCCGCTCACTCCGTCGTCCGCCGGATTCGAACAAACCTCTCACCATACCCCCGGTGGCCATCACGGTCATTCTACCATTGAGATTTACCTCGACCAGGACCACGTCGTCCTCAGAGGTGCAGGTGGTGATACCAATCCAGCTAGGTTGGGAGGTACCGTGGTGTTGCACCTCGTAGAGAGCACAAACCTTAAGGATATCGTGCTGACGTTGACCGGCAAGGCCAAAGTTCAATTCGGAGACGGTGCCGGGTAGGATCTCTTTTCCTCTCTTGTTCTTCTTGTGTATGTTCGACTAGCAGCGGCTGACTTTCTTCCCGTCGTCTCTTGTCTTTCTTCTTGTGGCCTCTTTCTTTGGCCTTATCATCTTCTTCTCCTTTCAGTGGAAGTAGATCCCATCATTACAGTCACCCCATCATCAGTCACGAATGGAACTTTTTGTCATCCACCGCCGGCGGAAAGAAACCCAGCCAAGCCGTGCACACCCTCAAGGCCGGAATCCACTCTTTCCCGTTCTCGATGACCATTGAGTCAGACACTACCTTTCCTTCCTCCATTCGAACATGGAACAACGAGGCTCACGTCAGCTACAAACTACGAGCTGTCGCCATTCGTTCAGGTGCCTTTTCCAGCAACTTCCAAGCCACTAAGAACGTTAGCCTGCTCAGAACATACACTTCGGAAGCACTCGAGTTTACCCAGACGTTGGAGATCGAAAACAGTTGGCCGATGAAGGTTGCCTACTCGCTTACCTTGCCTCACAAGTCGGTTCCTTTCTTTCTTTTCTATCTACTTCCTTTTTCTTCGTCTTCGTTTCTCTGCATCGGACCCTGACGCCCCAATCGTGTTTTCTTCCATTACCATTTAGAGCCTTTGCTGCTGGAGACAACATCCCGATTGTCGTCAAGTTTCAACCATTGATGAAGGGTGTACACGTCACTTCTATCTCGACCGTCGTCAAAGAGTACACTCTTGTTCATACGAAAAGCTTTTCCCATCCGGACGTCCGGGTGGCCGCGTCGATCAGACATGATATTCGAAACGGCAAAGCTTACATCCACCGAGAGAAGCACATCCCAAACTTGATCCGACCGCCGAATGCACCTCGGGAGGAAGACAGCCCGGTGAGCACGCCCCTAACAAACGCCACCCCTATCTCCCGGACGGCTACCGGACCTAGAACAGCACCCATCCCTTCGACCTCTGCCTCTGGCTCCACGCGCGAAGACCCGGACGGATACTTTCCACAGGTTCATCCTCTTGCTGAAGCAGGTCGATCTGGCTCGGCCGACCGGGGAGACCTTCACCGGACGAGCACCTCTTCAGACACCGACGTCGGAGCGAATCAGACCATCAACTTTATCGGCGGTCTCGATCCGGCTACGGCCTCGCATTCAGATTCTCAGGTGATGTACCTCCAGTCCAGAGAGGAAAACAGAGAGGTCGAACTCGGTGATGGTGAGGTGGATACGATGATCAGTATCCCTTTGCCGACTTGGACTACGCCTAGTCATTCGGTCCATCCGGTCTTTGTCTCCCACAAGATCAAGTGGAGCTGTGTGATCAGTAACCCGGACGGACACAGTATGTATCATTGTTTCCCTTTCTCCCCACTTCCTTTTACTTTCCTTAGCCTTTTCGGAATTCAACATTGATATATCTTCAATTGTGACCTCCTCGACAGCCTCTGAGTTGAGATGTGCGCTCCCGATCGTTGTGTTACCTCCTTCACTAGCAGAAGAAGCTCGGATCGCGTCTGCCCACACCCGGTCCGTATTGTTTGGCTGCCGGACGGACTCGGATAACGAGAACGTTATCGACCTGCCATCGTACGGGAACCACGTGTACGACCGAGTCGCCAACGCCAATGTCGCTTCTTCGTCTGGTACGACTGCCGCTGCTTGGTCCAGACGGTCACCCGCCAACACTCCACCGTCCTCCCGACCTGGCTCCAGACCGGGTTCCCCCCAGCTTGGGATGAGACCTCTCGCCTCGTCCCTCCCTGCGAACGGTCCAGATTCCCAAAACGACCCAGACGGAATCCCAGAACGACCTAACATTTCCTGGGCGGACTCTGAGCTCTTGCTCTCCCTCGGTGCGCTAGGGAACCCGAACGGTCAAGAAATCTACCATTCGTCCCATCCAGGATCTCCTCACCAGACACCTCCGGAGACCAGGTCCTCCAGCCGGACAGGCTTCAGGCTGCCCAGAAGCAGAACCAGTAGCAGTCGACCGGCCAGTCGAGCATCCAGTCCCGAACGCGGGTTTGGGATGATGACCCCGATGCAACAATCCGAAGGGTTAGCTGCCCAGCCAAACGCCCAGTCGTCGGCCAGCTTAGGTAGCTTGGATGGTGCCGGCAATGGTAGCAGCACTAGCGGAAGTTTCACCAACGGCCCTCCGATCGAGCGAAGAGGCTCACACGGTCATGGCCTGTTCAACATCCCGTCCAAAGCAATGAAGCCGTTCACCCAGTTCGGTCATCACAAACACAAGCCGACCTCGTCCGGTATGAGTTCAATCGACCATACACCTCTTCAGTCGCCCAACATGAGCTCGACCAATCTATCCGCTGCTCAATTTGCTCCTTCCAGTTCCGGTCAGACCGGCGGTGGTAGTCTGAGTAGGAGACCGTCCCCTGGGCACTCTCCCGCCGGGTCTCTGGCACCGACGAGAGAGAACTCGTACACTGATGTGAACGCGCTTTCCCAGGTACCATCCTACTCAGTAGCCTCCCGGGGATTCCTGGGCGGTGGTGTCGTTCCGCTCTCCGCTGTTCAAGGATTGCCTGACTACGACGAATCAGAAAACCTCCAGCGAACCCAGTCAGAAGGAAACTTGATGGACATTAGTCGGAGAGTGGCCGCCGCTAATGGGGCTACCTCCACCAACGGGGCCCCCAGGCCATCCAGGTTGCGCGACGGATCGAGCACGGTCGACGACGATCATCTGTCTGGACAGACGGCCGATGGTCAGGTATTAGCCCCGGAGGCACCACTAGCTTCTGGAGGGTTGACCACCTCGGCTTCTTCCTCGGCGCTGGCTTCCACCTTGTCGACAGCCGCCCCGGGAGGGACACGAGCTGTGCCCAAGCCGATGGGTTTCACGCCCGCGCCCATGCCCACGATCGGACCGAGGAGCACCGCGGTGGACGACGAAGAAGAAGACGACGACGAAGATCATCTGCTGATCAGAGTGGGAGGAAAGAAGAATTCGAGGAGTCCATCCAATTCTACGGTCGTTCCGCAAAGGAGTTGATCTTTTGGACATTGACATCTTCAATACATGAATGATTTTCGTGTTCTCTCTTTCTTCTCTTTTCTTTTCTTTTCTTACTCTTTTCCTCGTTCTGTGATAATCTTTTCTTTCTCCTAATCCACTCTTTACTCTAGATTTTCACTTAGACTTTTTTTTCTCATTTCTCCTTTTCTCAAACTTTAAAGAATAAAATTCAAAGACGCTATATATCGAAAACCAAATTAAAAGACGATTCACGTTCTTTCTCTTCTCCTTCCTTCATGTTCCTATGCTCGATATGTCCTGTACAGATTTCCTACACACATTTATTCTTACACGTTCATGTTGTTTCTCCGTTTCTATATGTCTAATTCCCGATACATCCTCATATTCATATCAATTTTATTTTATTCACTTTCTCTACGTTCATTATGAAAGGAACTCGCGATCGAACAACGCTCAGACGTATCGTTCCTTATTCTTTGTCCTGTGTTTCCTATATATTATCTGTCATCCTTTGTCGGTCTGTCCATAATCCGTTGTCCTCTATCTGTTGTCTACTATCCGGCATCCATCACACATCGCACATTTGCACACCACGCATGACCCATTGACCGTCATCCGTCATTCATGATGCCCCCCCCCCCCTTTCCTCTTCCTCTTCCTCTTCTCGACGCGACGTGTGGAGGAATGAGTTGTCGACCTCGGTCGCTTGCCCCCGGCTCTATCCGCCGTTTCTCTTTTCTTTTTCGTCTCTGTTGTCTCTTACCCATACGTATACTCTCTTTTCTTTTTCTCTCACTCTGTCTCGTCTCATCTCTGGGCTCGGGCTTGGTGGTATTGAATAAATCTTGAATCGCCAGCCGGATGAGAACGAACTGGAACGAATCAAGAGAAAGAAAAGAACCGAGACAAAACAAAGGATATGGGAGGAAAAGATCAAGAGAGCAAAAGGACAGAGCGAGATGTAATAGGAAGTGGAATTCGAATGATCAAGACGGAAATAGGAACAAGAGTTCCAAAGAAAAGGGAAATTGGTAGATGCGACGAATCGAATGAAGAAATCGATTATACTCGGTTTTGGGTCCTTCTTTCAGGGGGGAAAAAAGGAAGAAGAAAAAAAAAAACAAGAGAAGAAAAGAAAAACAAAACAAAACAAAAAAGGTTGGAAAATGTACGAAAAGTTGGTTTACGTCCCCCCTCGGCCCGAGGAAGGGTCGTTTTAGAACCGCCAGGTCGGATCTGCTCCTTGGGCCCACTGGAATTTGTCGATGAGCACCTTCGAGAGCACTTTAGTCACCGGGACATCATGTTTCTTTGCCCAAGAGATTGTCACCCTCGGATCGATGTAGTTGATCTTTGACGTTCCCAACGCGACCTCCGCACCTTCGTCTCTGTCAATGATATTCGTTTTAGCTGCTTCGATCCGATCGTCCATCTTTTTAAGAGCCTCCCTGGCTTTTTCTTCGTCCCAACCCTTCTTAAGGTCTCCTTCACCCCGCTTCGTCTGCTTCTTGATCGCATCCCACTTTTCCTTGATGCCCTCGATCGTCTTGGAAAGTGACTTGATGTCTTCCTCTTCGTCGTTTGCCTCTCTCTTTACCTCGTTGGCCTAACGAACGAACATGCAAAACAGATCTCGTTTAGAACGTCTTCGGGTACGTTTTAGGAAGAAGAAAAGAGAGATAGAGAGAGAAAAGTAGCACACGGAACAAACCTTTTCGAATCTCTTTCGAGCACGCTCGATCTCAAGCTCCTTTTGCGATTCCTCATGAGACTTGACCCAATCATCTTCTAGATCGGACTCTGCTGTTGCAAACACGCCCTTCTTCTTGAACTTTGGATCCAATCCCCAAGCTTGGTGCCGAAGTTTCAATCGTTGATACTTGAGCGCGAGGACCTAGTTTGAAAGAAGAGGTAGGGGGCAAGGCATACTGTCAGACTCAGTCCTCGCAATTTCGACCTGGATTGGCCTCCAAAATGTGGAGTAAGACTGTTGGAAGAAACGACTGAGACAACTAACCTTTTCTTGAAGTCTCTTCACGCTGTCTTCGTGGCCCTTGGGCTTCGTACGTTGATGGTTACATAACACAGCCACCATTCTGTTCGCTCGGTTGTAAGCCAGAAGCTTGTCGGCTACCGACCCATCCGCCGGGGTGAGTTCGTCCAATTGCTTTTCCATCGTGTGCGACGCGTTGTAGGTACGGAACACCTTGGCAGAGAGGCCGGGCATGTAGTTACCCAAGTGTTTATTCAATCCGGTCGTCTGTCAAGTAATTAAAAAAGAAAAAGAAAATCCGATGCACAAAGAAAAAAAAGAAAAAACACTCTACTATCTCAGTAAAATTAAATGATGAGCACGAGACAAGAATCAACGTACGTCTAGTCGATCGAACAAAAGATCACCCTCGCCTTTGGGCGGCCTTTTGAAAAGCTTGACGTTTTTGAAAACTTGCTCATCCACTTCTACCACGTTTCTATACCGAATCGAGTCCTTTCCAAGGAAATCAAACTCGAGCGTCCTGGGCGGGGTGAGGAGGACATGCTCGTATCGAAGTGAACAACAACCAACTGTGTCTGCTTCGTCCTCTCCTTTTTCGTTACCAGCTCGGAGAGCGAGGATGTCGATAAAGTACATTGCCGTAGCTCGCTGCCTGTCCTGAGTGACCTTTGATCGAAGAGCTTCGGTATAGTCCGCTCGGATTCGAGCGATGTGGTCCTTGAGTTTTCGAGCTTTCTCAAACTTTGCCATATCAGACTGTCCTTTGAGTGACGAGTTTGCAGCCAGGAAGACGTATTTGGTCTGCCCGTTCACGTTCTCTGTCCAAGTGGCCAACCAAGTCACAGAAGGATCGTTGATGACCTTTTTCCATTGGCCCGGGATGTTGGGAACCGGGATCGGCGCGTCCTTGCCCATGTTCAGGGTGATATCTTCTGGGGCCAACCGGAACTTGTGTGTCCCTTTCCTCGGGTGCTCTCCTCGTCCTCGGAACAGACCGGGAGGTTCCACACGGAAGTTTCCGATCTTTTCTTTGCGTCCATCCAGTTGACAGTATTGGTAAGGTGCCTCGTCGATCTCTTTTTGCTTTCGAAGCCTATTTGGTTTGAGGGGCACAAACAGATGTCAGAGTGTTCCTCTAGGCGGTCGACAAGAAAAGGAAGAACAAAGTAGGACAAACTCCTTCTTGGCCGCGTAGGGTGTGCTTTTGATACGTTCCTTCTCGGCATCAAAGAACGTGACCATTTGACTGAAATCACACTTGTCGAGGGATTCGATCTGAATTCCGTTTCGCTGTACAATACAAAACGTTGGATGATGCTTAGCAGAGAGATCTCTTGCGTGGTATCGTACCACACGGGCTTTAACCATCACGGCAGGAAACACACTTACAGGAGGAAACTTTTTGAGGATCTTTTGGAAATCACGGAAAAAGTTGTTACGGAACATGGTGTCTTCCTCGTGCTGAGTCCCGATGACCTTTGCGAAGAACGTAGCCACCTCTTCTGGATCGGGAGGAAGGTCAACCGGTTTTTCTGTTGTAGAACGAACAAAACGAGTGGGGGGGGGGAAAGAATCAGGCGATCAATATAAATTGCTTTTTTTTTCTCCGCAGATACTAATCGATAGACGCCGTTGGCAGATACTGACTATCATAGAGCATCTTGACGTTCGACGGTAACGGCTCATATGGAGGGGGGAAGAGTACTCCGTTGTGCTGAAGTGTGGTCCACTTGACTGAGCTATCCTGATTTTGATTCTCCCACCATTTGTACTGAGAGAATGAGTGACAAGAAGGCGGCCAAATTCGGTCGGCTGTCAGAAAATGTGTTGAATCGACGGCGAGGAACGTATGCGCCCAAGTTTGGGATCTTGACTTACCACCTCTTCCTCTTCTTCCTCTTCCTTGACATCATCTCCATCTTCCTCCTTCTTTCTTCCCTTTGTTTTCTTGACGACGGGAGTCGATTCTTTCTTCTTTGTAGCAGTGGCGGCCTTCTTATTGACAGTTTCGTCTTTGACTGTTGTTGTCGTCGTCGTCTTCTTCTTGCTCTTCTTCAGCGGCTTTTCGTCCTCGCTATCGTAGTCTTCTTCCTCACTGATGGATGACAAACGAGTTGATGATGGAGCGGATAACAACAAAGATCATGAACAGACGGCATGTAAACATCGAATCTGGTGCGGCAGTTTGAGGACGGGAAAAGAATGAGCGGAGAAGGAGAACGACAGACCTGGTTTCTTTTTTAGACTTTCTAGAGCTAGCTTTCTTGGCTGACGCCTTGTGCTTCGTAGCATCGGTCTCCTCCGTGTCTCTAGTCTTGGGATCTTGGTCCTCCTTTGTTGCCTTGCTTGAGGCCTTCTTTTTCAGCGGAGGCAACTTGTCCTTTAAAGGTTTCACGTCCTCTTCTTCCTCGTCCGCCGAATCGACCGCGACCGTCGGCCTTTTCTTCTTCTTTAACGCCGGACGTTTTGCCAACGGCTTTTCGTCCTCGTCCGATGATTCCGTACGGATGCCTCCGTTGACGGAGGCATCCTCTGGGGCGGGAGTCAGCGAGAAGTGCTTGGATGATCTGGCCAGGGGAACGTCGTCGTCGGAGAGATCGGAAGACCTTGCGGATGTGTTGCGCGAAAACGGTTTCCCTCCCTGGGAAGGAGACGGTTCCACTTTGACGGCAGTAGAATAGATCTTTACCGGTAGGTAGGGGAATATTTTTTATTTATTTTTTTCCAAACAAAGAAGCGGATGGTCACGAACGAGAATGACGATTCGGTTGTCACAGTGAGCGAAAGAATGAACAGAGGTCGGAATGCGCGCACACGTTAGCACACACACACACACACACACAGACGAAGGACGAAAGGACAGATCAAAATGAATTCAAACGTTTCAAAAGACGCGTATGTGTGTGAACAGGAACGAACCTGATGAGCATTCTCTGCCAAACGCTCCGCCGCCTGCTCTCCAGCGGACTCTTCTCCGTCGTTGTCGTCATCGCTGCTCTCGATCGCAGTCTTTCGTTTCTTGATAGGAGGGAGAGCAGACTTTTTGTGCTTCTTTGACTGTTGAATTTCGGTTCAAATCGACGAAAGATAAAGGTCAAAGAAAGAAAGAAGAAAAAAAAAGGAAGAGGCAGGCGGTTGTAAGTAGACGCGTGGAAAGCAGACTGGATGAGAGGAATGATTTTCCGAGAGAAAGAAAAAAAAAAGAAAAAAAAAGTTCTTTCGCCTTGACAAAGAGACTTGCTCGGGGTGAGACCGTCCTGTGTGTATGTATGGAAGGATAAACAGAGCACGAACCAAAGGTTTCTCATCGTCTTCACTTCCATGATCTGATTTGAATCGTTTTCCATTCTCCCCCGTAGGAGATATTGGCACGTCCTTCTTCAATTCGGCAGGAGGAACGAGAGATTTGGAGACCGGAACCGAATGTGTCGGTTTCTCAACATCCATAGGCTCCATCGTTGGGTGAGTGAGTGAGTGAGTGAGTGAGTGAATGTGTGTTTGTGTGTTTGTGTGTTTTTCTCTGAAAGAAAGGATATATGCTCTGGTGCAGACAAAAGGAAGTAAAGGGAGGAACGGTTTGGTTATCTGTAGTCTTGATGACCTCGGAAAGAACCCTCTAGAAGAGCGGCTGATGTAGGGACTCTGTGAAACTAGACAAACAGGCAGAATGGGGAGATGGACTGATCATGATCTCGGGCGTAGCAGAAGGGGGGAGGGGAGGGAGAAAAAATATTTTTAGAGTCGCAGAAACTGGCCCTTGACTTTTGGGGAGCTGGGCTAGCCTTAGCTCCCATACACCTTTCATTGCGCATACGTCTACAAGAAGGATGTGCGTTGTTCTTCAAGGTCTCGTTCTCTTGAGCTTTACCGTCTTCTTTGTTTGTTCTTGCCTGTTTCTTCTTTTCTTTTCCCCGGTTTCCAAGGATGCCTACAGATCATATCGGACGTGACGACGTGTCGAGGGAGATAGCTGACGCGTCGACGCGTCGAAGGACTTTGCTTACATAAGCATTCTCGGAATGACTTTACTTGCCCCCCACTCGACATCCTTTCATGATGGATTCCACCATTCACTTCTTTTCTTTTCTTTTAAATAAAAGAAAAAATAAAAGAAAATCATTTGATCATCAGAATGCTCTCCCGAACGATCGTCGGAGCCTCTCGCGCTAGGTTTCCTTCCGGAGGAGCACTCGCCATCCGAAAGTTGTCGACGAGTGTTCCCGTGTGGGACTCTGGCTCGTCATCCCAGCAGCCACCACCGACACCTCGATCTCGGCCGGGCCCACCGCCACTTCCCCGGGCGCTCCAGCGAGAGTTTGAGGCCCTCCAGAAGAAAGCACAGACGGTCGATATGAACGTGCCCGACTCGGACATCCACCAGGATCTGAGAAGGAAACCCAAGCCGGATTTCGATGGGGAGGTGAACCCTCAGACCGGAGAGGTGGTACGTTTCTCCCGGAGTTCTTTCTTCCTTTTCTTCTTCTTCTTCTTCTTCTTCTTCTTCTTTTTCTGGGGGAGGGAGAGCGTGGGTGTCAAGAATCACTTGAGTTGATCCTCGGTTTTTTATTGTCTTTATGATCGTGTGGGTATATACTTTTGTGTGCGTGCGTGCGTGATTAGGGCGGACCGAAAAAGGACCCGTTGTTGGGTAACGAATGGACGTACGGCGGTCGGGCGACTGATTTCTAAGATCGTAGAACGGATCTGAAGCCGAAAGATCGAGTAGACGTATATGGGCGATGGAGTAAAGCCCGGGTCGGGTGCTTCAAAAGTGAGACCTTTCTTCCCTGCTCTTTCTCCCTTCTATCAGGCCATGCTGAGATTCTTTCTCGATAGTTGACTTTATCAAGATATGTGATCGATTCGAATGACCAGTCGTTAAAGACAGAAGAGAAACGAAAGAAAGAAGGAAAGAAAGACGGAGGAGGGCATTCTGCAGGTTTATGAATGAGCAATCTTCACACCTACGAACTGTGACGAGAACCCGGCGCAACTCTCTGAAACGGGAGAGAAAGAAAAGAATCACGCATCTATAGGCATTCAAAAAAGAAGAAGAAGAAGAAGAAGAGAAGAAACGAATCTTCTCCAATAATGACGATTTACAAGACAACGGCCATGAAGATCATCCACACGCATACACCACCTGCCCCGGTTAAAGAACGAAGATTACTTTTCGTTCTTTTTTAGTTTATTATTATTATTATTATTATTACTAATAATA
>MVAI01000336.1:0-11443 GCA_014825565.1 Phaffia tasmanica | reverse complement strand
GAAGATTATCGTTACACCGTGATCACCACTTTATGGAGCAGGCATGGTGGACCACTCAACACTCAACGCCCATTCATCACCTTGGGGAGATCAGGGAAGAGAAAACTAGTACAGACACGATGGACCAGAAGGTATAGATAGCAAAGACAGTTGGAAGGAATGTGATACACCAAGTGGATTAACAGCGCAAGCAGATAAACAGTCAGTCCATTGTAGTGGAAGCTCACTCTTACTCTCATTCACTCTCTGGCAGGTCCCACAGATGGATACACTGCTCAACATCTTGATGAACGGCAAGCATTCCTTTTGGCGCACACAGAAAGAGGACTCGGCGTGAATAGGTAGATCTTGACAAGGCAGACAAAGACAATCAGGTGAGTAAATCAAGTCGATATGTTCTCGTGCGCACATGGTGATTGCCAGAGTATGTATCTCTCATACCCTCAAGCTCTCGCTCGCTCGTTGATACTCATCAGGAATATCCATGTATATGTGATCTAGCAGAACCATATTCATCTCTGCACCTGAATCGTAAAGACCACTTGCTCTCGTCTCCACGGCGTGTCCTCTACGTTCATACTTGGCTGGCACCGGCAAGCATGCCGTGGTGACGAGATTCCATATAAGGTTTCGCTTATCAAATGAAATAACCAGCAGTGCCGACTCTTGAGGATTCACATCCACATCCATGTCTTTACTTCGAACAATCATCATGACGAACAATCAATATGCTCCTCTGCCCTCAGAGGTTGAGCCGGCTGAGAGTTCTCTTCCTTTGTACTCGAAAGATTCCCATCTCGATGAATCGCTGCAGCTAGACGAAGCAACCTCGAACCCAGTGGTTGATCCTCCCCCGGATCTAAGCCAGACACTTTCAGGCAGGCGTTTTGTGGCTTTCAAGGTTGTTTGGCAATCACCGGGTAATCCTCAACGTACCATGATGTGTGAATTGGGTCATACCAGACAGGTGGGCTCTCTGTTCATTCTAATTCGTTTTTATTTGGTTGATGGTCTCTCCCCTCTGTCTCTTTATATGCCAAAGGAGGTGTCTCCCTCTGCGTAGTAGCAATGTGGACCGTCCGTCCATCAAAGACAATCGAGTAGGGCTGACGTTTGATCTCTATGGGCTTTCTCACTCTCTGCCAACTCCGAACAAAAAGCAAACTATCGAGAGGCTACGACTGGGAGCTCCAAATTTGCTCGGCGAAGAACAGGTAGAAAACATGATTTTTCAGATCCCAGCAGGTGATGCTTGGACAGACGTGGCAGATTCCGACTGGCACTTGGTGACCGGACAAACTCACAAAGTGATTAGGGTAGAGCTTGTTACGAAACGAATGAAAGCATCCAAGGGTCAGTCGTCGCCTCGTTCGTGCTGGAGTGGTAGACTGAGAGCTGAATTCGTTATGCTTTTGGGTTTTGCCTTACGATTGGCGTTTGCTTTTAGTTTTAGTTGTGATCATTGTTCTCGGCGTTTTGTTGGGTCCCATATTGCTAATTGGGACAGCAGGTACTTTGGGGTGGGCCTTGATGAAACTGAATGCTTTACTGTCTGGATAGATTTTCCCTTTATTGTATTCAGACCGGTAGATCGAATGGTGTGTGTGTGTGTGCTAGAGAGTGTGAGTGTATATCGATGGTGCTTCTTGTTTTGTTGTCGGGAAACCGGAGAGGCAGAGCAGAGCCATAAAGAACATAACCATAAAGAGCAGAACCTCAAGGAGAAGATGAAGACGAACAAGAAGAGAACAGTAAAGCAAAGAGAATAGAATGGCAGAGAGAATAGAGCAAGCAAGAGAACATACACGATGAGGAGAAGAAGATGAGCATCCCTCTGATCCTCATCTTCATCCTCATCTTTATCGTCGTCGGCATCATCTTTGTCGTTCATATCCTCATCGTTATCATCATCACCATCACTGTCATCCTCACCGTCGTCGCTGCTAGCAAAGAAGAAACAAGAAAGAAAGAGAAAAAAAAAAGAAAAAAAAATCCCCCGGTCGTCGTTCCGTTCGCCTCCCAAACTTCTTCCATCGTTCGTCCTCATCCATCCATCAACCATCGTCCATCATCACCATCATCGTCCTTCCGTCGTCCCCACTCGTTTAGTTCCCCTTTCCACTCGTTAAACAGTCTCTCTGGCTGGTCTTTCTCTCTCCCTCTCTTTCTCTTGCTACTCTTTCTCTTCTCTGTCTTCTGCCCTCTCTCCTGCTTGCTCTTTATTTCTCTTCCCCCGCCCCCAAATGTCCGAAAACACACACCCGACAACCAACGGTAAAGCTCTTGAACCAGCTCTAGTATCCTACGACTTTACTAACGGTCAAACCCCCAGTCATCTCGTTCACACCATCCGAACGGTCAACCACTCAGTTGTCTCACCCACCAGCACTAGCACTAGCACCAACACCACCACGACCACTAACCCACCCATGCTCGACACGTCGACAGACAACCGACGCGTCCCGATAAAAGATCTCCCGGACGGATCACTCAACCCGATCCCATCATCCACTCTTCCCTCGTCCTCATCGTCCCCAACCGTGTTGCCGACTGGCCCATCAACAGACCCAGTCGTGCCATCACTTCAACCGACAAAAACGGTTCCCCTAACAAGTCCCAGTCCAGCAAGAGAAAACTCGGTCGGTTTGGCTTCCGCCTCAACCTCCACGTCAAGTCCTATGAAACAAAAAGAACCATCGTCTTCGATGCCAGCTCCAGAGTCGATAGATCCCTCATCTGTCGCGTCGTCTTCTCCTCGGAAACTCGATAAAAACTACTCGACAGCGACTAACACGATACCAAAAAAGAAGAAAAAGAAAGCGTTCTCCTTTGCTTCCTTTCTCTCCTGTCTCTCTACGAACGACCGAGATTACGACGGGGCCAGACAACAACCCTCGTCGTCCGGGTCGAGCCATCCCAACAAGCCTTCTTCGTCCGTTCCACCCACTAATCTCACCACTAACGCCTCGTCATCTGCATTGTCTCCATCGGCCGACCTGGTCGTCCCTACAGCGGCCTCAGCCGCTGTCGAGCCCTCACTCGTCCCTGGGTCGGAACCCAGCGACTTGGGCTCACAATCAAATTCGCCCGCCCCGGCCGCTTTGCCAAGCCTTGTCGGTTCTCCATCGACTACCGAGATAGACCCATCCCAGGTGGTCGTCCCCTCGCCGATTCCGACGACCGCACCGTTGGAAGAGACCGAAGGCTTGACCTCCTCGTCCGTCGTCCCGCCCGGTTTCGATCCGACAGCACACTCAAACGCCCATTCTCATCAACAAAATCACAGCCACAATTACAACCACAACCGTCGTCGTCCTTCGGCCTCTTCGACCTCTTCCGCCCGTTCTTCATCTTCGTCTTCCCAGCATCCCCATCAGTCGACCGCGTATACGTACCCTCATCACCACTCGACCAGACCGTCTACACCTTCACCCCCGGCCGGCATCCTGGCCACCTCGTCTTCCGCTTCCGACAGTTTCGCCGGGACCGACTCGGATGACGGCAAGCGGTACGATAGCTCGGACGTAGATCGCGACCCCGAAACCGAAATCGACCGCAGTGAAGGTGAGGGTGATCTCGAAGGCGAAGGCGATGGAGGCATCTTGCTCGACGACGACGATGAGAGTGACGATGATATCGGCCTGCTCGGTGGAATTGGAATTCCTTTGGGACCCGTAAGTTTCTTCTTTCTCTTCCATAGCTAAACCCCTAGTGCCGTTCTTCATCCTGATCCCTCTTTTTCACCTCTTTCCTCCTTGTTGAATAGGACGGAGAACCAAGACCGCTCCTCCCTCCGCTCGGCAGTCATCACAAGGGTCGGAAATGTCTCGTGTTGGATCTAGATGAGACGCTCTTACACTCTTCTTTCAAGGTTTGTCTTATCTTTATCCCGTTCTCTCTTCTTCTTCTTCTTCTTCTTCTTTTTTTCCCTCTCTTCCTTCTTTGTTCCCTCGTCCCGTCCGACCCATCTCTTGTGCGCATTGAAAGAGCAAAATCAAAGAAAGAAACTAACCTGGTCGGTCTACCCAGATGATCCCTCATGCGGACTATATCGTTCCGGTCGAGATCGAGTCCCAGGTGCACAACGTGTATGTCATCAAACGACCTGGGGTCGACACCTTTTTGAAAAAGATGGGTGAAGTCTACGAGGTCGTCGTCTTTACCGCAAGTCTCTCCAAAGTTCGTCTTTTTTCCGTCTTGTCGTCTCTCTTCTTTTCTCTATCAAAACACTCCCTGACAATCCTTTTTTTTTTGCGTCCTCTTTCACATTTTTTTTAATTCGCTACTCAGTACGCCGACCCGGTACTAGACATTCTCGACATTCATCATGTCGTCGCTCATCGATTGTTCCGAGAAAGCTGTTACAATCATAAAGGAAACTACGTCAAAGTTCGCACGTTTCTTCATCTTTGCTTCTTTCTGGTCTCGGTGCTCACGACATTCTTGCCTCTCCTATCTTTCTCAATTCTCTCATTTTTTTCTTTGTTCTCAATTCCCACTCGCCCCTTTACATTCATGTTTCACAGGATCTATCTCAACTAGGTCGTCCGATCGAAGAGACAATCATTATCGACAACTCACCCGCGTCGTACTTGTTTCATCCAAACAACGCCGTGCCGGTCTCGACTTGGTTCAACGACCCACACGACTCGGAGCTCTCGGACCTTGTCATGTTCCTCGAAGACCTCTCGGACGTCCCGGACGTCAGAGGTGTTCTCGATGGGGGAATCTAAAAGATGCGAGTCGAGGGTGACTTTGAAAGAAAATCAATACATATATCTTAAAAAGGAGGGAAGGAGTGAGTTTTTACATAGGGTGACAACAGTATCAACAAAGAAGTACCATGTTTCTACTGCACAAAAGGACGTGGCTTGGTGGAATCTTCTTCTGAAAGTCTGTTCAGACATACCTGCATTTCCGATTTCCTTCCGTCCTTCCAGTCATTCTAACTCTGCCCTCGGTCTCGATGGATCCCGTCCTCTCCTTTCTGATTTCTTTCTTTTTCTTTTTCTTTTGCTTTTTTTTTCCCTTCTCTTCGTCGACTCGTCGATCCGTTTAGCTGGTGACGTTCGATAACACGTTTAATAACCGAGATCCTCTTCTTTGCTTCTAGTTTCTTTTTGTCTCTTTTTCCGCGTTCTCACATGTCTTTCTGTTCCCATGCTTCTTCTCTTTCGAGGTCGCCGTCGTCGTCGTCGACGAATGCTTTTTCTTTTCTTTTTTAATATGATCTTTGCAGAAGAAAAAAACCTCGCAATCCTCTCATCTAACTTTTCTTTAAAAAAAAAATTACTTTACTCTGCTCTATATATCTACCTTACCTACGCACACTCACATGCATACGTATACGTAATCACATACACGCACATACAGCAATCTCTTTCAGAAACAAAAACTCCCCTTCCAAAAAAAAAAATCAATCAACAAAGTAAAGACGTCCTATCCTCATAAAAAAGAAATCCGATATCCAGTCTTACGTTCGGTCTTTGACTTTGTGTTTTGTGTTTCGTCCTCCACTACTGTTTGATCTTGCCTAATCCTCTATCTTTTCTTTCTTCCTTTCTTCTTCTTTTTTTCTTCTCTTCTTCTGACTATGTTGTCGGGCGTATACCCTTTACTCTCCACACTCTGCACTCTGCACCTTTCTTTATTTTCCTACTCTCTCCTTTCTTTTCTTTTTTCTATCTTCTGCTTCTCTCATCTATCCCGATCAAGTTTCTTTTACCCGATATCTCGGCCCTGACGTCTGCTTCTACTTCATGCAAGGTGAGGCCCGTCATACAAAACCAACACACACACACACACACACACACACACACACACACACACACACACGTGCGCGCGATACAGAGAAAGAAAAGGCAAAAGAGAAAAGAGAAACAGAAAGAAAAAGACAAGGCGAGACAAATTGCCCTTTTTTCTCTTTTTCCAAAGAGGGAACGGCCGGACAAGGGTACACAATAACCCGATGGGTCTTTCGTTCAGGTACTTTTTCTTTCTTGCTTCCGTTTCTTCTTCTTTGTACATCTCCTTCTTCTAAAAAAAAAAAAAGTACACAGAAGAAAAGCCACCAAGAGTGGAGGTCGACCGAGGTTGAATGATGGGTACGGACTTTTACACCAACACTTGAGGGAGCCGAGAGAGAAGGGATCAAAATGAAAAAGAAAGAAAACCACGCGACTCGTCGTGGCTTAATATTTGATTAATCGGGAGTTTCCTCCTTTTTCTGGTTTGTTTACACACCTCTTCTGGTCCTTGCCAGGATTGCGGCGGCTTGTATTAAAGCCCAAAATATCATGGAATGAATTTTCTGGTGTGTATTTATGCATTAAACATTAAGAAGAAGAAGAAGAAGAAGAAGAAGAAGAGAGAAACAGCGAAAAGAAGGTCGTGTGAGCGGTGAGAGATGGATGTGATTTCCAAAGGCTGAGAATATTCCCACAAATTCCCAATCTCGGTTTATTCCCCCATCGACGTTCTATCATATATACAATGAGACAGGAAGCGGATGTAAAAGAACATCAAAGAACTCTGTGTGGTCAACGACGACGAGGACGACGACGTCGAGCAGTCAAAGACCATGTAAAATCAACAGAGGCTCCTACCCAACAACCTCAAGCGGATAATTCCGGCCGGTTCCCCAAAATTCTTTAATCTTCCAATCTGATTAGCGCGGAATTAATTTTCATTTCAACAACACCTTCCAACATTTTCTTCAATGGCCGTATGGGCGGGTTCGTCTCGTTGTCTCGTTGTCTCGTTGCTCGTGGGTAGAATAGAATGGAACAAACAAGGTCTTCTCGGTCTCATTAGAAGAGCATAGCAGTCATAGATACATAACATATTATTATCCTCGTTGATTTCTTCCTTCCTCCAGTGCTAGTCTTTTTTCTATTTCATTTTATATAAGAAGCCTTCGGTGTTCTTCTTCCTTTCTCTCGTCAAGGTTCCTCGTCCTTAAAAAAGCAAGCGTCGTTTCATTTCCGTTTCAAACCTTCCTACGAACCACGACCCGCCTACTCGACTACCTACTCGTCTATCAGACAGATCCCTTTGCTTGACACTCGTCTGCATCTATTGTTCTCTTCCTTTCTCTTGTAGGCATTCAAAGAAGAAGAAAGTACTATACAATAAACATCACAACAATAACAATCGAGACGAGAAAAAAAAAACGGAAATTAAACCAATGTGTTCTTCTTCAACTTCCACTCAGATAGCAGCCGTTCCCGTGAGCAAGGCTTCTTTTCCTTCCTCTTCGTATTGCTTGCTTGCTTGCTTGCTTGCTTGCTCTCTTCCCTTCTTTCTTTCTTGTTTTCCTCCCTTCCTTCCCTTACTTGCGCATTATCACCATTTTCTCTAAGCTGAACTCATCCGTTTCCCTTTCTTTTAAACCAGTCTTCCCCACTTCATTCCTCTGCTTCTCTCTCTTGCTCATCAACGATGTCTCCGATTCCGATGACTTCTATAGAGGCCGAAGAACCGACGGATTCTCTCTCCTCCGCTTTCTCCGTTCTTTCTTTCATCCCTCTCGACTCGCCTGCTCTCTCCGACGGATCGACCCTCCTTCCGAGCTTGTCTTCCTCTGCTTCGTCAGATTCAACCGCGAACTCAAGCTCGACAGGCTCCAGCTCGTGTTCCGATTGTTCCAATTGCGCACGAAAGAGCGAGCTGAGGGATATAGAAGAGATTCATCTGGATCTGATTGCCCAGGCCAACGGTAAATCACACGGCGGGTTCCCTGGGTTCCCTCTGGGGCCTGTCGACAAACGTGCGGCTGCGACTGCAACTGCGGGTCTAGAAGGGAGGGCGAGGAGAAAAAGAGAAGTAAAGAAGGTGACGATCGAGTCGACATGATCGGTCGGAAGGTTCTCTCCTCTTCGTCTTCCTGCTCGACCTGGACGTTATCTGATTGTTTCCATCCCTTTATTACGAGAAATACATGCCAATCCATCCAATAGTCGAATCTTTTTCTTTTTCATCATCTTCCTAATCAAGGGTAACAAGACCCATCACCCGTTCTTTTTTCTTCTTCTCCTTCTCACTTCGTAAAGCTGTCATCTTTCTCTTCCTTTCTTTTCTCTCTCTCTCTCTCTCTTCGTCTTGGTTTTTTTTCTCACATCAACCTCATCTTTCATCTTTCGACAAGTCATCCCCTAATCTTCCTCTCTTCCTCTCTTATTCTTCTTCTTAATCACACCCACGAGTTGTATCAATGTACAGATCCCAATACCCTTCTCTGTTCTATATATGTTCTTTCCTCCCATCGTCCATGTCGCACGAAGTGCTGATGTCTGGGAGACAACCAGGAGGGAGCGGATTGCATCCCGAGCTTAAGAGAATGAAAGAAAGAAACACGAACAAGATCTTAAAGAAGAAGAATAGGATAAGATGAGATGAGATGAGATGAGATCGAAAAGGAGAAGGGAGATGAAGATCGAGTAAGACTAGATCTGGAAGACAGAATAGGGTAGAATGTAGGGGCTTTTTTAAAAATATAAAAATAAAACGAACGAGCAATGTACGTTGACGATGATAACAGTAAAAGTAAGGATAAAGATAAGGATAAGGATAAGAATGAGGAATACGGCGTCCCGTTCAAGTGGACCGTCAACTATGGAATTTTCCGAAAGCATTGATTAGAAAGAGGACAAGAGGATAAGGATGAGTCGAGCCGGTTTTTGTTCAGAAGACGTCGTACAAGGACAGAGCGCCAGCACCGGCTACACCTCGTAAGATGTTTGCTCCTTTAGATTCCCTCAGCCCGAGCGATGAGTATTCAAACGTATGATCGTAAACAGGACAAGGGCACCGACACCCCATCTTTCGACAAAAGAGGAAGAAGAGAGAGAGAGAGAGAACTAGAAAAAGACGAACCGGGCCTGACAATTTCATTCGAGGCGATAATCTTCTTGCTGTACCATCGAACTTTTCACGAATTAGTACGCTGCGCGAACCGTATGAACGATCTTTCTGAGCAGAGCAGCTTCAAGAGAGGTACAGAGCGAAGACCTACTTGGACGTCAACGATCCCAGTAAACTGCCGTTCACTTGCACGGGATGCGATCCTCTCATCAGCCGAAAATCTGTTTCGAACATATACAAAGAAAGGGGAGGAGAAAGTCACACGCGTATACATACGACATTTTGTGAACAGAGGGGATAGAAAGGTTTTGAAGATCGCAAAACTGACTGGATGCTGCTCCTACACTGGCGCCAGAGGCTATGTTACCCGCAATCAGATAGACCACCGTTGAAGTGTCAAACGCCAAAGAAAAAGAAGAAGAACCGAGCGCGCCGAATGAAAAGTTGAGAGCCTGTGTAGGAAACTAACGGATAACGCTCGCGCCGTTTCCTCTCCACAAAGAAACCACTTCTTCGATTTTGTACGTTTTGCCTACGTCCATCAAGGAAAGCCATGATGGTGAGAGGTATGTAACATGACAAGCTTTGTAGATCAAGAGCGTTATCAAGACAAGAATGTCATGACGCACTTACCAAACGCGTCGATCACCTCAGAAAACTCTCCTGGTCAGAGTTGGGCAAAGGGCCTTACTCGTTCCTATCGATAATACAGAAGTGAGAGAAGAATGGCTGATGCGGATAGACATCTTCAATTACACGATAAGTACGCCTAGGAGAGAAGCTGTAATATTTTTTGCTGATTAAAGCTATGAGATTTCCCCTGTTTAATAGGTTCTGATCAGTGTTAGAGGTAACAATTCTCCACGGGATATATAGCAGACCGGGTTGCGCTCACAAGAAATCCATCCCGAAATAGGATTTAGCTCGAACAGACATCAACATATAAGAAATTGAGTGGAGGCATTAATCTAATGTTAGTCAGGTGAGACTGATAAGAATTCGTCAATGATCAATCCAGGCCTTTCTTTGGTACGTAAAACATAATGTTTAAGTAGCGCATTGAAACGGAGCGGGAAGAACGATTGTGGAGCAATTTCATAGGCTTCTGATGTTAACCACGGATAGTGCTGACTTTAGGTGTATAAGATAACCTGAAAATGGAAATTTCGTTCGTGTCAGCGTCACAGCAGCATAGTGGTTAGTCGCAGCTCTGACCCTCTCCATCTTTCGAGAGATTGAGTAGATTTGTGATCGCCATATGGTTGGCCGCGTTCAAGGTCCAAACTGAACCATAGATATCTGATGCTCGACTCGAACTTGGTCGAGCTTTTAGTCGTGTGAGGTCATCCGTCACATCCGTTTTGTCGCAGAACGTCAGAAACAATCGCCCTAAGATAAATAGTTGCTTCTATCGATAACTTTATGTTTCATCTATCAAGTAGTCTTTTACGGCGGTGTCTGAGAAGGAGACGAGGATTCTGAGGGTTCAGATAAGGAAAACGGGTTGTGCATCAACGTTGAAGGATGGATGATAGTTGGGTGAGAGTGCTTGTGTGGCCGTATTGAGGAATGAGGTTCCGGATGTTGAGCCTCGATTTTAACAACTCGGTCGCCAGCGGTATGGTTGGCGTAAGATAGGCTGTGTGTAAGAAAAGAGATATCAGGCCATCTTTAGCTCTCTTTTGGGGTTGATTTGATTGATGAGAAGAAGATAGAGCATACTAAGTGTTCCATCCTGTAGCGCGGAGACGACAAGAAAAATCCAGTTCAATATATAGTTCTGCGGTTCATAATCAAATTAAGGAAGAGAAATATTCTGCCGTACCCAATCCAACACCCTGGAGGAAAAGTCCTCTATGTGCTAACGGGATGATGGAATATGTGAGGAATGCTGTCGGAATACTATAGAAAGAGGTGTTTGGTATGATTCGGAATGTACATGTGTCAGAATCATAAGACATACGCTGTTCCCTGAGTGAAACCTAGGACGGGAAACAACAGAACGCCAGACTCACAAAAGCGCACCACCACTTAAGTAGATCGGCCAAAACCCAACTTGCACTCGCTCTATTGCCTCGTGGACGGTCTTACCCTCCATCAAGCTCATCATGGAAAGAAACATGCTCACACTCCATGGACCCCAGAGACTATTCATTTCAACGTATCGAAATCAGTACGTGAGAAACACCAGTACTCATAGGGCGAAGCGAGGTGACGTACGTTTGATCCAAGAGAACCTTTTGTACACAGCACAAAATTTAAACTGATAAACCTATCGTATCGATGCAAACAGCCCAGCGGCCAGTCTGGTCAAGCAGAAGGACGTACCTTGCCACCGAGAGCTCTAGCTTTGGTCTTGAACTGTATTCTGTCGACAAATTTAAACCACTGTGCTAGCACGGGTGCATGGAAGATGAATCCGTATGCCGCGAATCTTCCGGAGCGAACGAACTAGAAGTGAGAGAAAGATGTCAGTCGTTGAACAGATGACATCCAGTGTCGCTGCACCCAGCTGATAAAAACAAAAAAAAAAAAAAAAAAAAAAAAAACAGAAATAAAAACTTACATCATGCTTTTCGTT
>MVAI01000335.1:0-11618 GCA_014825565.1 Phaffia tasmanica | reverse complement strand
GTCCGTTTTGTGTACGAAACCTTTTGCAAGCTTCATCCAGGAGTTCCGTTGCTTGAGCTTCACGGTAAACAAAAACAAACCAAGCGACTCGATATCTTCCACCGATTTACTACCACCTCGACTTGCTGTCTTTTTGCGACCGATATTGCTGCTCGAGGTCTTGATTTCCCTTCTGTAGATTGGGTCATCCAACTTGATTGTCCGGAAGATGTCGATACGTATATTCATCGAGTCGGTCGAACGGCCAGATACGAGAGCAAAGGTCAGGCTTTGCTGCTGCTCTGTCCGAGTGAAGAGGCAGGGATGAGCGCGGCGTTGGAGACCAAGGGGATCGAAGCCAAGAAAATCAAAATCAGGGAAAGCAAAACAATGAGCATCAAGAGCCAAATGCAAAGCTTTGCTTTCCAGGATCCAGAGCTTAAGTACCTTGGACAAAGGGTAAGTGTTTCCCTTTTATATTCTTCATTCTCTCTCTTTCCTTTTCGCAGCACTGATCGCTTTGGTCATCCGTTTGTGTACCTTTTTTTGTTTTATTAGGCCTTCATCTCTTATTTGAAATCGATCTACATCCAAAAGAACAAAGAGATCTTCCAAGTCGGTGCTCTTCCTGTTGAGGCCTTTGCTGAATCTCTTGGTTTGCCTGGAGCTCCTCAAATCAAATTCATCTCACAAGAGCAGGCCAAGAAGAAGAAGAATAGAATCAAGGTGATCGAGGTGAACGAAGGCGAGGTCGGAAGCGCAGATGAGAAAGAAACGATACTGGTATGTGGTCTTGTTCTTCTTTAACGTCCATCTTGTGAAGGTTTGGTTTTCTAACCCTGTCGTTCACCTTTAATCTTTCGAAGTCTGTTGACAAAGCAACAGAAACCGCTACCCCAGCCGCTCCAGCTGTTCGAACAAAGTATGACAAAATGTTTGAAAAAAAGAACCAGAACATTCTCTCCCAGCACTACAACTCCCTTATCGACCACACCGCCGACGTCCCTACCGATGATGGCGATGATTTTCTCACGCTCAAACGGACTGATCATGGATTGGATGAGATCGAAGATCTCGATGCTGATGCTACGAACCGAGAACTCTCAAAGCGAAAACTGAAGATGGGTGCTTCGAAGAAAGCTTCTTTGAAGGCAAAAGGAGCGCCTTCAAAGTTGGTTTTCGACGAAGAAGGTGGTGCTCATGAAATTTACGAATTTGTCGATGAAGAGGAAGAGAGAGCAAAGAAGAAGGGTGACGAGAAAGACAAATTCGTTTCTGCTCAAAGAGGCGAGATGGAGGTTGTCGATGTGGAAGATAGAGAGGTTGCCAAGGATAAGAAGAGGGAAAAGAAGAGGAAGCGAAAGGAGAGAGAAAGAGAGGTCGGTTCTATTTCTTTCCTTTCCCTAGTCATCTTGTCCCTCTCGATCATCCTGCTGAAACCAGCTTGACCATTCGTTCCGCAATGTTAACGTATTTTCTAGGCCGAAGGTCTCGAACGAGTTGATCACGACGATGTATCTGATTCCGGATCCGACGCCGAAGGTGGTCTCCCAGATATTGATATCACCGGACTTCTTTCTGATGATGACAACGATATGGACAGCGCGAGTGAAGATGATAGACCTGCTGGTCCTCCGGCAAAACGGCAGAAGGGCGCTGCTGCAGTCGCGCCGGCGAAGTCGACGATGGAAAACGAGGAAGAGCTTGCACTTCGACTTTTGGGAGCATGAGCTCAAACTAGACTTTGATGATCATGTTATTGTTACTATTCAAAAGTTAATCGGGTTAAATTCACCTCATGCACCCTTCTGTGTGCTCGAGGATCAAGATGGCAATAGAAAGACAAAACGAAATAATGATATTTTACAAACGTAGCAATCAAGTCCGCCTCGGACAAAGAAAGCTACAAAGTTTCATCGGCGACGTTGAAATCGAAAGAACGACCCGCAAAAAGAAAAGAAAGAAGAAAAGAAAGGAACGAAGATAGACAACAATATATGATACAAAAAGCACATTCATGCAGGCGCACACCAAGGTTTCAAGCAAACGAAACGTTCCAGCCACATTCCCTAGAAAGTTTTGGCCAGTCCACCCACTTTTCTCCTCCTTCGTTTCTATCCCAGATCTCTTCAAGTAGAGAGTATGCAGTTTGAATGTTTCCAATTCGACAGCTTTGTCACATTGATTTTGGAAGCATGAGAAGATTAGTCTCCTGTTGTGCAAAGATACAAGGCGCGATGGAAACCAGTGAACAGAAGGGAAAGGATGAGAAACTGACTTTGTGTCTATCGTATCGAAACGAGCTTTGATCTCTCTTCGATCAGCATCTGTCGTGGCGTCGACTCCGGTCACAAACAAGGGGAATAACAAGCTGCTCTCCGCCGGAGTGCCTATCAACTGAGCAATCGTCGCCAACAATTGGTTGACAAGTAATTGAGTCACCAAACTGAATGCATTACAATGACTGACGACTTGACGGAGGTAGAGCCTTGCGGTGAGAACATGTGCGCGGAAGGCGACGAGATGATAGGATATCGTAGGTGATGAGGGATCAGCCGTTGATGGAAATTCAGGGTAGACCACATCGAGACGGGTTTTTAATCGAGCTTCCCGGGCGGCGAGAACTCGGAGAGATTCTATACGAGCCGCTCGGTCTTCAAAATGTATGCACTGGGCCGCTTGGACGGATAACCTCGAGATCTCGGCGATCAGCTAAATCACGTACAAACGTCAGCTCGAATTGTTTTACGAATGGTATGTGATCAAGGGAAAGAAAGACAAACCTGAAAGACCATCATGCTTGGACCCATAAAAGTGTTCATCCCGCCGTTTAATATTGCCCCGTACTCTTCTGGCTCCAACGACGGGCCATCCAAAGATGTCGTGCTCGACTTTGTGTATCCATTGTTATGGTTATTTTCAATATCAATTACAAATTAACATCTTGGTTTCAAGAGCAGGAAGAAAAGGGAGAAAACAAGAGGAAGAAAAAACGCACCAAAAGCTCATGGTAAGCCCAGTTCTGCATCAACCATCTAGCCACCCAGTTCTTTTCTTTTTTCTCGGCTGTCATCCGCTGAATAACCTTTCGTGCCTGCAAAAGGGGATGAAACCATTTTTCTGTAGATCCCCGGCATATCTTTGAATCCGAAAAAAGAAAAGAAGGAGATCCGGCGTAAATAAGAGAAAACAAAGCAGGAGGGCTGAAAGGCAGAACTCGAAATCAAACACTTACCTCAATTTCACTAAAGATCACTAAACCGGCCAAGATCTCTTCGGGGGTTATAGCTAACGGCGATTCTTCTCTGGCGCCATGTTCTCTATCGAAGTCATCTTCGCCTGTCATATCAGCTTTGTCATTTTCAATTATGATCCTCGACCCCTTGATCGGTTCCCCGCTCGGACTCTGACTTGAACCCGGACCTGCGCCTCGAGCTGATATTGGAACAGAAGTACATTCTTCCCAAGCTTTGAATGAACCCTGAACACGAACGAATAGCTCAGCCCTCATGACTTCTGCAATCTCTCTCCATGGTTCACCCAGATCAGAGAGATGCATAGCAGACCAACAAAGTACGCTCAGGAACTACTCATCACCAAGAGGTCAGTTCAAATTCAGTTTGTTTTCGAGGATAGAAGATTCACGGAGGAAGGCATACATACGAGTAACTCTGAGCTGAAAGCCATCGGTAAAAACACACTGCAAACATCGATTGCTCCAGGTGGATCCGGAATATTCCACAAGCTTGATCCAGTTCCAGTTCCAGATCCGGACAAGAACTGTCCTCCGGTGACATTTAAATTGAGAGATGAAGTATTTGGAGCAAGGACAGAGATGAGAGGCGCGAGTTTCCGAATGAAATAGTCTATCAGGAGAGGAGATTGTTGAATCACAAGCTATCGATTGAACCACGAGTCAGTTGACACCTTGACTTTTGCCGATCGGAGAAAAAACATGGATGACAGTGAAGAAAAGAGAACGCACAGGAGGTAAATTTGGTAATCGGAAGGCCAATGAACTACCTACACTCAAAACTGTGCCGCCGGTCGAATCTCTCCTTAACGAGATAGATTGATTCCTACCTCTCCCTCCAAAGCCTCCGCCAGCCGCACTTACACGTCTGGTGTCTGGCAGAGTCTTTGATCGTCTTTTTTTACGCGATCTCTCATCACCTGCTCGCTCTTGGCTTTCTTCTCTGTGAATATTTCCTTTGGTTTGATCGTCAACGTCAGATTCGTTGTCACTCTCACTTTGAAAGCCGAGTTCGGACCCTCCGTCCTTCTCGTCTCTCAAGCCATCGGCATCAATGCCGACAAACCCATTGGCCATTTTGTCATCATCATCTACCACATCTCCTAGACCGACATCAAGGAAGCCCCCTTCTGCTGGAATGTAGAAGAAGTCCTCCGGATCGGAGGTGCTGGTCTCCCAATTTGATGGAAGGGCAGCCACATGCTGGTTTATCGGTTTGACCTGATTACCAACTGAGAGAGGAGGGTCTTGTAGACGAGTAAAAGATTTAACGGGGGATGAGCCGTGTGCAAGGCTACTCTCCCTCCGGAAGGAAAGCTGACCGTTTGATTTTTGACCGGCTGTCGACCGAGAAAATGATTGTTGACGAGCGTTAGAGGTCTGGGGTTGCGGATTGTATGGTTGATGGAGAGCAAGTGGAGATGTGAGGATAGGAGATAAGTTTGGGAAAGGAAGGACCGGCGTAAGATGATTGCTATGTGGATTGTGATGGGCATTAGGATACGAAGAAGGCACTGGTCCAGGAGTAGGAGCAGCTGGCTGAGGAGCTACTGTTGGAACGGAATCAAAGTTTTCATTGCCGTTACCACTGCCACCACCATTGGTATGACCTTGGCCGTTTGAAAAAGACCCCCTTCTTGAAGGCAAGATCCAGCTCAAAGAAGGACTGGGCGCGCCCTCCGCCCCGGCCGTTCCACCTCCAGGGCTGATGCCAAAGCCTCTTAAAAAGTCGGACAACTCGCCATTCGAGTTCGGACCGTTAATTCCGCTCATCCATTCAACAAACCCGGGAGAGGCAGCAGCAGAGACAGAGTTTGGAGGGTAAGCTGACGGAATGTTGGTTTGTTGATTGGTGGTATGTAGGTTAAACTGTTTTTGAAAATGAGATAGCATCTGATTCTGAAGCTCTGAGCTGTTGACATCAGGTGGGAGAAGCGCATGGAGTTGTGAAGGAGGCTGGTAGGATTGAGAACGGGTTTGTGAATTGTGAGGAAAGCTGAGAGGATCAGAGAGTCCGTTGGTGGTAGGTGATATATTGGAGAGAAGGCTTGGCATATTCAAAAGATGTTGATGATCCTTTCCTTCGGATACACCATTCCGTCTGGCAATCGCCTTTGCTTCGCTGTCTGGTCCGGTAATGGCTCGTTCGGCTAGAAGCAACTCCATCAGATCTTTGAACTGATTCAAGGGAGCTGGCATAGCTTGAAGTAATGATGGATCCGAAGCTCCAGGCTGTGAATTGTGGTCATGAGTTTCTACTGTGGATGGCGGTGGGTGATGGCTCTGGTCCATATGAACATACAATCCCTCGGCTGAGCTTGAGCTGGAGCTACCCAAGGACGAAGGTCGTCCAGTCTGAGGATCAGTCCAAGAGGGCGGATCAGAGCTTGAACGGGGATGAGTAGTGGGTTGAGAGTGAGATTGTAGATGAGGGAAGGACGCTTCGTCCGGGTGATTTCTACTTGGAACATCTCCCGGGAATTTCTTTGTCTTTTTTAATTTGCTTGCTGTCCCGGTTGTTGCTGCAGACGTATATGGAATCTCATTGGCTGTAGTTCCGGTACCGCTTGATTCTGGTTCGTTCAGATTGTCTTCCGAGGGTCCTTTCTTGCGCTTGTTGGGTTGTTTGACGGTGATAAGTCTGCCTTGGGCATCTTGGATCTGTTGAGGAAATTGACATTTGAAATCGAGGCGGGCGCTTGAGAACAGATTACGATGGCCAAAACCGATTAGCATGACGGATTCGTTCTATACAGGAAATTTTCAAAACAGGCCAGTTGGACCTGTAACCAGGCGGATACACTGGTGACCATGTAAGCCAGATGAAAGAGCCGAGGATACTTACCAGGACCCACATATCGGCCTGACCAAGTCGCATTTCTTTCTGTAAGAGCGAATGATTGACCGAAGATGGTCGATGATAGAGGTCAGCAAGACAAGAAAGACGAATGAGACATGTGTATTTAACCAAACGAGATCGTGTGAAAGGTTTCAGTAACGGCTTGAACGGAGCGGCCCGGTCCGGTGGATGACGACGACGACAACAACGAACACAAGGGTAACAGATTCAAAGGAGAAGACCTAGATAAATGGAGACGAGAGGAGAATGCAACGGGAAGCACGAACTTTCTGGTTCGACAGGTAAAGCAGCCATCTCTTGTTCGTTTCAATTTTGACTGGGCTTCTTTTCTTTCTTCTAATTCTTCTGGAGAGAGTTGATGAGAGGTATGACTGGTCAGGCCGAGCAGAGCCGGAGGAGGTGGTAATGGGACGGCTGGTCGGAGGTTGTCGATATCCGTTCCTGACACCAAAGTAGGTTGAAGTTGTGGTGACCGGGAGGACATGACTTGCGTGTCGTCCTCCTTTAAGGAATCAGGCCAAGCAATATGTACGTGCTAACTAACGACTTGGTCTCTCTGATTATGGATGTGATTGTTGATGAGAGCGATCTTGTTGTTCTTTTTGATGGTTGTCTGGATGTGATCGACAAAGCAGAGTTAAAAACGTCAGCCTTCGGAGGTCACAAGTTTAGAGGGTTTAATGGTTAGGATATTCTATTAGATGATTTTGTAGTCCTCAAGATTATTTTATAGTCTTTGGTATTGAGGACTGTTTTTATTAGGATATTTGAACAATTCACTACAGCTTTTGTAGTCTGAGTTTGTAATATGAGACATTTTGTAGTTTCTATTAGATTCCTTGTATTTAGATCTGTAGTCTTGATTGCAATTTTTTTTTCTTATAACAAACTTGACTATTCCTTCTAATATCTACTACAGACTTCCCAATCTTTTCTTTCGTTCTTTGCTTCTTTCTCTCACTAGAGCAACCTCGAGTCTTTCCTCTTTGTCGGATGGTGTTGCCCAAGTCTTGAGAACAATCTCACGGTCACCGTCCGGTGGAAAGATATCATTAGCTTAGATTAAACCTAGACCGGTTTGCCTGTGAACTCCTCTCTGCAGGGTTGAAAACAAACACAGTGCTCGGTGTCTACTTGAAAAGGGCTTTGCCTCAAGAGTTTTGGTGGAGTGCACCAGAGCAGTATGTGTAGACGACAAAACATCTCATCTTCTAGACTAGTCCCTTCTTTGGTTTCTTTCTATCTTGAAATCATTCTCTAGATTTCTTGTCTTTCTTTGTACGGTTTTTGCGATACGGACGTGTCGCTTACCAGAGTTCTATCTCTGGATTGCCCTTGTTATAGATGGATATTTCGATGAAGAATTCCTCCGACTCTATACAGATTCACTATACATTTCAATCTATTCTAGTCTTTGACGTTTCTCTCTTAGGTACAACCTTGCTCGAGAGCCTACTAATCAACGTCCTCACACTCGAAACCAAATCCATCACACTGGCACCCAATCTTCCCACCCGGGTCGTCCTAACCCATTCCGACACGTCACGCTTCACACCAACCCATCGATTCTTCACTCCAGCCGTCAAGTTCTCTTTTGATCTATTAATCTTGCCCGTCAACCAGCTCCGACCACGGAAAGATAAACCGGTAAATCCTTCCTGTCGAACAATTGTCCAGCCTGAAACGCTTCCTCGCCAGACCTGTCTTATCATCGATCCAATCGACCGGGCGATCCTTTTGATGGTTTCAATCCTCGACCCTCTCGACATCTGCTGTCCATCGGAGGCAACCTGAGGAGCGAGTGAGCCCTTTCCATCCACCAGGACACCAGCCAAACGCCATTGCTCATCCGTCACATTCACAGCAGGAACAGAACGGATGTAGATCCGTCGGATGATTCGCTCAATGAGACGTTCTAGCAACCGCAGCACACGAACGTCCTTTGGATTGTGAAGCTGAGTGGTCAAAATCGATAAGTTCACTGGTAAAATGGCAGTAGGATCCGAAATGACGGTGGTAGGGGCGTCCATAGTCTTAGGGGGAGCTCGGATGAGAGAAGTAAGAAGCGTGTCGGTCAACAATCTATCTCCGATGACGACCAGTCCCAACTCGGGATTTCCTCTTCCTGCTGGCGATGGTGACATTGGTAAAGCCGTCGGCATCGTGACAATCGTCGATGAAACGTCTGTTTCGGGATGAACACTTCCCGACGAAAGCTTCTGACGTTGATAAAAGTATCTCCAGACTTGATTATAACATCCCGGTTTTTTCCAGCCGTGCAACAAAACTGGCGCTTGAGTCGCTCTATGAAGCGCTTCCGCCTGATCCCATTGCGTTTCGCAAGTTTCAAGTTTTCATCCAGATTCAGCCTTGATTCCTTCTTCCTCTTGATAAGATGTGTGTTTATCAAGAAGGAAAAAGATTTTTCACAAATGAGACTCACACCAAGATGACCAGGATCGTTTCTTGTTCCAGATGAATTGCTGACCATTAGCACATTTCCGGAGCCGAACGCTTGAATCGATTTCGCCAGTGAATCTTTCAGGTGAGCTTCAACTATATCTACATAGGGTTTCGTCTAAAGGTTGATGTTGATATTAAGTCTCAGTACCATCGTTTCCAGAAATGAATGCTTAGAAAGAAGATACATTCGCAGAAGAAAGAAGTGAAGAACGGGAATCAACATACGAGACAATTGTCTTTATCAAACACAACACCTCTATAACCTAGGTCTCGGAGAGACTGAAAGTTGATCTGTCTGATATCTGTTTGGCCATATAACGAAGTCCAGGAGACAGCATGTAATTGGTCAGTCGAGGCAAGAGGGAGAGAATAGAGTTGAAGAGTCGGACGAACCATCTACTTTCAGATGACTGTCGTAAGACGGAAGGAGAGAGCATCAGTAACTTCCCGGTTCATTCAGTAACACTGTCTAGTTGGTGTTTCTCCCTCTCTCATCTTTCAGATCAAGAAAGCACAGAGAGACAACCGAGAAAAAAAGAGGCAGAGGGCAAGTCAGACGAACGGGAGAAATGATTTCGGTCGACCGAGCAAACCAGCAAGCCGAGCTATCACTGGTACTTGGACCATCTTTTTAATGAACTCTGCGAAACCAGAGAATAGTTCTATAACTCAAAAGACACAATGATGAGTTCAGAAAGAAGAAAAAGAGAACTTGAAGGGGGTTTTCACTTTTTTTAATGTTCTTTTCGTTCTTTTGATAAGTTTCTCACTTACCAACCGGAACGAATCAGCGCTGAGAACAAGATGGTTGACGTTGAACGAGTCGCTTTTCGCACAACACCGTGATCGACTCGGAAGACAATCCTCCATAGCATCTAATTCACTACTACCATCATTATCATCATCATCATCATCATCATCATCTAAAGATTTGATCGCTCTCAATACGATGGAAGTAAAGTCTGACAAAGAATCTTGCTTTCTCGGCACTTTTGTTCACACTCCGAACATTGGCTCAATAGAGATCTTAGAAGACCATCTGCTTCTCGTCGACTCTCATGGTTACATTTCCTTCCTCGGTCCCCGATCATCCAAAGCCGCTGTCGATATTCTTGACCATGGATCCTCAACCAAGAACATCACTTCACTTCCTCCAAACTCTTTTTTCCTTCCCTCGTTCTCCGATTTGCATATACATGCACCTCAGTACCTTTATGCTGGTACAGGGCTTGATCTCCCGCTAATGGAATGGCTCGAACGGTACGCATTCAGAGCCGAACAGCGCATTGATGGGGATAAAGAACTCGCGCAGAGAGTGTATGAACGATTAGGAAGGAGGATGATCGAGGTGGGAACAGGATCGGCTCTGGTATTCGGGACGATCAACATCGAATCCAAGTAAGGGTTTTCTCATCCACTATATGCGCTCGTAGGATGTATAGTGTGAAGGACACTCAAAATCCTTGCTTTCATTTCTTCTCTGTAACCGTGTCCAGCTTGATTTTGGCCAAAGCATTCCTTAAACTTGGGATTCGAGGATACATTGGCAAGCTTAGCATGGATCAAAATAGCCCGGCATCGTATAGCGAGAGTACAGCGTCCAATGCTCTCTCTGCCGCGTCTACCTTCATCGATTCAATCCGGTCGCTGAATGAGCCTAATGGCGCCTTATCCGTCCACCCAGTAATCACACCTCGATTTGTTCCAACTTGTTCCGATGAGTTACTCCAAGGGCTGGGTAGACTTAGAGAGGAAAAGGGGGTGAGAGTGATGAGTCATATGTGTGAGGCCCGAGATCAGGTCGATTGGGTCAAAGCAACCCGGGACGGCGTAGAGGACGTAGAGATTTTTGAACGTGTGCGTCTTCAGCCGTCTGTTCGACATTCTGAGAATACGGATCAAGCATCATATCACTTTTTAGGGGTAAGACACCGACTGAAGCCTTTCACTTCATAATTGAAAACAGACCGGTTTATTGGGATCATCCGTTCAAGCCCACTGCACCTTTCTGACTACAGAAAATATCGAGCTTATCTCGAAAACAAACACCGCGGTTGCTCACTGTCCACTCTCGAACGCGTATTTCTCTTCCAAGATATTTCCTCTTCGAGAGTTGGTCTTCCCTTCTTCTTTTTTGCTTCCTCGCCTTTGAAAAAAGTTTCTAAATTGAAGTCATCCTACTCACCTACATTACAAACAGGTGTCTCGATAAAGAGATACATGTTGGTCTAGGTTCAGATATCGCCGGTGGTTATCAACTTGATCTTCAGGCCCAAATGCGCCAAGCCGTGGTTGCTTCCCGTCTTCGAGATTCTCAACTGAGAGAAAGTTCGCTCAGTCAATCTCAGGGACAGAAGAATGAGTCAGAGACGCAAGATTTGAGATCGAGTTGGAAAGAAAGCCTTTACATAGCTACTAGGGGTGGAGCTTTGGCGCTCGCAGAGCCAAAGATCGGAGGCAGATTCAAAGTTGGAGAAGCTTTCGATGCTCAGTCAAGTAAGGCGCCTCTTGATGATTGTCAGATATTTGACGTATCAAGGTTCTAACATGTGGTTATCACCCATCAGTTGAGCTTTTGAATCCTCAGACAAACGAAGGAACAGGCGCGTTGGACTTTTTTGATATTGATACCGTCAAAGGACGCGTCAGTTTAGATTGGGAAGAAATGATTGAAAGGTGGTGGTGTGTAGGTGATAGTGCGTTTTTATTCCTCTCTTTGTTTGATCGGGAACACATTCTGATGACTTGCGATCTGGAACTTATAATCACTCTCAGCTAGGAACAGGAAGGGTCTTTGGGTACAAGGTAGACAGCTAATGTAAATTTGGTTTTTATACAATTTTCGTATACTTCCTTCTTGTACATGGTCTTGTGTTGTATATTCTTTTTCTTCGTTGAGCACCCATTTAATGATATAGATCTAGGACAGACAAATCTGTTCTGTATTTCAAGTCCGGATAGACCAAAACTCCATTCGTTAACATTTTGGTCAGCCTCAATCAAACCGAGACATGTTACCATCTTCCCCACCTCCGCCCCTGCCTCCTCGGCTACCTCCACGAC
>MVAI01000334.1:0-11830 GCA_014825565.1 Phaffia tasmanica | reverse complement strand
AAGCAAAAAAAAAAAAAAAAAAAAAAAAAAACAAAAAAAAAAGAGGAAAATAAATAAACAGAAAGAATAAGGTGCAAGGAAAAGAAAGAATATACTACAAACACTCCTCTCTGCAATAAGCACATACACATATATACACTCTCTTCAAACCGGCTCGTCAGACGGCTGTATGCTACCTCCCACTTCGACACCAGCACTAGACACGTCAGCTGGAGGAGCTTCCGTTGGGATAGCGCTCGCGGTGGCGATAGCAGCAACCTCCGCCGCCGCTGCCGCCGCTTCTACCTTTTCTCTCTCTGCCTTCTCGGCAGCAGCTCGCTCTGCCTTTTCTGCCTTTTCTGCAGCGACAGTGGACGCCACCCGAGCGGCATTCACAGCAGCGACTCGATTGGCATGTTGAGACAGCACATTCGTCCGTCTGTTGGCCTGTGATTGTGCTTGACGGATCTCATCAGATGCAAGCCCGGGAACCTGTAAGAGAAAGGAGCATATGATATACGAAAGACTTGTCAGTTATCTAAACATCTTCTCGGGCAGCCGAGTAAGAAAGAGAGCAAGATTTTTGTCATACTCGGATGTTATGATGCATTTCTGTAGCAAAAGTGTACAAAGTCAGCAGTCCCATTCAGAAGATCACTACAACGAACCATGAAAGAACAAAGATGCATACCGAAATGAAGCTGAAGATCCTTGACCTCTAACACGTTACTCTTTCGGTGTTTGGCCAACCGAGCAGCAAAGTGAGTGGCCGAATCGATAAGTTCGTCCACCATCTCTAATATCAACTACCAGAGGAGAAACAATCGGAAAGAAAAGAAAAGGCGCAACGAAGCAGACCCAGGTTCAGACCTGTTGGTTCGCAAAGAAGGAAATTCAGAAAAGTAAAGAAAAGCAGTCCGCTCACGTCCTCAACCTCGTCCTCCAATTTTTCTCCCTTTTCGACACTCTCTACCACCTCTCTCAACTTTCGTTTTCTCCCTTCCTTTGTCCAGTCCCCCGCTCCGTTCCCGCCGACCTCATCCTTCTTTGGACCACCCATCCCACCCGCTCGGCTCGCTTCGTCCCAGCCGGAACCAGACCGAGCAACCAAGCTTGGTGTACCAAGACTAGGCCCGGCAGCCAAACCGGTCGACAACGTCGGCCGAGCTCCGTGTGGGTTCGGATGAGGCGACGCAGTCGTTTTATATGTAGGGAGAGTATTCGAATGGGTGCTCATCGATGGCCGGGTGATAGGAATCGGTTCGTTTCCTACCGCAGGTGTCGACCCATTGGAAGCAATCCCTCCCTGGCCTTGGCCCTGAACATGTTGTTGCGATTGTTGCTGTGACTGTTGCTGTTGCTGCTGCTGTTGAGGTTGCTGTTGAGATTGTTGTTGAGGTTGAGACGATGGATGTTGGGGTTGAGACTGTTGCTGTTGTTGCTGTTGCTGCATATGGGGCGGGAGGGAAGGCGTTCCTTGTCGAGGGAGCCCTCCGTTGTTGAGAGGCGGTCGGACCTGTTGATTCTGAATCGGTCGGCCAGCCATGGCTGGAGCACCAGCTGCCGTCGATTGAAGCCCTGGGTTTCGAGCTCGTCCAGGAGGTAGCTGCAAATTAGGTAACGCCGGGCTGTTAATTCCCGAGATCGAAGACGGTCCAGAAGTCGGTGTTCCAGCTCCAGCCCCGGTTGTGCCTACTGTGGCCGTGGTGGTGTTGATATTGTTCGTAGTAGGCGAGTTACCAGCAGCGGCGGATGAACCGGCAGTATTTGACAATGTTCCTCGAGCCAGTTGAGCGGTATAGTGATTCCACAAACTAAGAAGCTTGGGAGTCTGAGAGAAACAAGGATTCACGAGAAGAGAGAAGAGAGAAAGAGGAAAAGAAAAAGAAAAGGAGATTCATGTCAATATCGACCTGACCCGATATCAAGAACAAGAACAAGAAAGAAAGACAAACAGTCGTGAACGTCTTTTGCCTTTGCTCTTCCGACATTCCCTGTAAACTTCTAAATAGTGCAAGAGCAGCCATCTGTTGGCTGTTCGAGTTTGTCGCCGGTGCCGATCCGGCTGGCGCCACCGGAGTAGACGTACCAGATTGGACCGGTCTAGTAGGAGCAGGCGAAGGTGAAGCGGTCGACGCTGCATACTGTGATGTTTGTGGAGTCGACGTGGCGGAAGGAAGGGTCGAGGCGGTGGTGTTCGGAGTAGGGGTCGACGTCGACGCAGCCGGTTGAGCAGGTGATGCGCGTTGGCTTGAGAGCTGGGCTTGCATCTGCGGGGCATATGCCATCAACGCTCGAAACTTTGCGGTTCAGGTATAGGTCGTGCCGTTCAGAACAAAGTGCAGAAGATCACAAGAAATGATAAAAGGCGGATCAGACCAATGATCCATCAAGATGGACAGGAACGATTGACTCTGAGGCAAAAAAGACAAACCTGTTCCATCTGAGCAGGATTCAGTTGACCCTTCCTCGCTAGATTCAAGAGTTGGCCGATATTGACGTTCGCCAGACCTGGAGGAAGAGTCAGTCCACCGGTCGCTCCAGCCGGTCCCGTACCTGTGCTTGTTCCAGCAGGTGTAGTCGTCTTCGGTGTCCCATTAGGATTCTAAAGTTGATCAAACCAATCCAGTCCAATAGAGGGAACGATGATAGAACAAAATAAAATAAAATAAAAAACCACATATCCAGTCCTTCAGTCATTTGCCATTCTCGATCTGACTATACGTACACTGAGGAGACCACAATCAAGTACGAAATTCCAGGAAAGGAGAGAACTCAATAACACACCTGGCCTTGGAGTCGGAGCTGCTGTTGCTGCTGAGCGGCTATGATCCTCAAAGCCTGAGCTTGCTGTTGCTGCTGGTTGGTGATATTACTGGACATGGCCTTGTCTTGATAGATGAGTGGGCAACGTCGGACAGGCGCGAAGGATCCGAATGTTTTTCAAAGAGGAGGTTCCAAAGCTTTGAACGACAGGCAAACAAGATGATGAAACAGTCAGTCGGCTGCAAAAGATAGCCATCCGGGACCTCTATTTTCTTTCTGGCCCATCGAAAGAAGCTTTCTACTCGCTCTCGACTCTACGGTGGATCCTATGTAGATCAGGCGACAAGGTCGAGCAGCGTTGACGAGATAATCAACCTGACATCCAGGAATGACCGACCTCTATGCTCCCTCTCGACAAACCAAGATACAGGCGCGTCTCTCAAAGAAAAGGAAAAGACTATACAGAGACTCACAAAGATCCAGAAGATCCAGTGGATGCACGTATATGTGAGTACGTGTGCTGAAGATGATAGTGGAAACGATATTAATGGGATGGAAAGAACACTCGACATGTTCGATATCTGATCCCAAACGAGACCCCAAATTTGCCCATATGGTCGAGATCAAGTGTCTCTCTAGGATCTTTGACCGTCTCAGTGCTTGCTTTTCTTTATGGTGAACGATAGGTATACGTATACAGATCAAGACGAGGATGAGAAAAGACATGTGTATAATCGTTATATAGGTGCATTTATGAACGTCCCCCCATCCCACCACCGGCGCTGACGGTACCCGTGAAATGAGCGTCCGCATTCTGCCAGACCTTCATGAGGACATATGCTTCAGAGAGAAGTACTCTAACCTCGACGTCCGTCCAGTCTTGGGTAGGTAGCGATTGGAGGTACATGATGATCTCCTGTTCGGAAGAAATATGTTTTTTGAAAGGCCAGGAAGTAAGCTTTTATGCAGGAAAGATAGGAAATAGTGATCTTTTCTTCTCTCTACTGAGAATCATTAGTGAAAAAAATTAAGGTAACTTGCCTGGAAATCCTTCTTCATGAGTTCTTGACTCCAATTCACAAGGAAAGCCGAGCAAACATACAAATGGAACTGAGAGAACGCTTCTGCTCCTTCGGCCTGAACAAGAAAACGAAAGGAAAGTGACCCATGAGTCAGCCAAGTTTTGAGTATAAATGAGCGATTTTCAGAGGTGAGGTAGGATGTACCAAGTAGGTATCCCACATCCTGATGGTGGCCTGCATACTGATCTCCCTCATGAGTAGACAGTTCATCCAACGGAACGCAAACTGCATGAATTCCACGCCTTGTTCCTCCAGATGCGATGCCAGTGGAGCTATTTCCAAGGATGGTAAATAAACAGTCAGCGTTCGTGATAGAGAAGATTGTATAAAAAAAATGCAGAAGGGTAAATGTCTCACGGTCTATTCTGCCAACCAACTCTGCCATCTTTCGAACAGACCGATGGATACCCGGTTGGGCAAATATGTAGTTATCTTGGATGCCATCCAACATTTTGCTTAGACACCAAAACGAATCTGCCTCAATCGCTGACAAGACGTGAGGCGGCAGCTGAGAAATCTCGAACGTCTCGGGATCGGTTTCTGCGAGATGATTAGAAATCGATCAGTAGACGGATACAACACAATCTTTGGTCAGTCTTTCCTCCTATTCACATAGGCGCACGATCCCATCAGACAAAAACGTGGCAAGCGTACCTATGTATGCAGAAAGGAAGATTTGAAAGAATGGAATCACAAGATCATTGATCCCTTGGACGTAACCAGACGCTGGATGTCGAATAGCCCAGACGTAGAGTATTCGCTCGAGAGACTATATTGAACGATGAATCAGATCAGATTCGGGAACGATGCAGATCCTTAAAACAGAGAGAAAGCACAAACCCTCTGTGCGGGCTCCATCGACCATAGCGGGACACCAGGCCGTGTCCTCGGAACGTCGATCACAATCTGATGCCATATCTATGATATAAAACCCATGTTGGAACAGAGCAGTGTATGGTCAGTTCGTGCGCGCGCACTACTCAACGATCTCGTGCGATAAAACAAGCCACGTGCCTGTTGGTCCAGAGCTTTCGTTCCGTTCTTGAAGGCTAATTTGGATAACTCCTGGTATTCGTGTCGCTTTCTCGAAAGCGTTGCCATTCGAGGCGCCGTCGGCAAAGGTAGATAGCCCTTTTTGACAAAGACACCCATCTCAGCTTTTCTGATTGCGAAATACGATAGTTGGCAAGGATTCTTTTCAATGTGAAGACTCACAAGTAACATCTGCCAGACGATTGGCCGAAGTTCATTAGGTACTCCGTTCCAAGCCAATGATTTCAGCTCTCCCGAGTCGACACCAAGCCCGTTCAGCAATAATTTTTCCAACTTTTCTCTGGTCCGTCTGGTTCGAAGTGATTGAACCCGGCCTAGTCGATTACCACCTGGAGAATAGAGTAACGAGGGAGAACCTATCTGCTCGGGTGTTTGTGATTTGGAAGCTTCTTTTATTTTTCGTAATGTATGCACCGGGTCTGATTTTTTCATCAACACACAGACACATATATATGTATATATTCACAAGCACCATTGATTTTCGAGAGGAGAAGAAAATAGAATGAACGATCAGCCAGATATCCTCAAGAGAGTTGTGATAGAACTCCAAGTCAGAGACAGAAACAACCGACCAGCCAAGATTTGTTCGACATCAGCCTTCATCACCCCACCGTTCGGTCTTGATGGTCCTTCTTCCTCTTCGTTACCGACATTCTCCCCATCATCGCCCATGATTCCCAAACCGATGGAAGGTTCTGAGACTAGAGCTTCGTACGCTGCATTGGACGGTTCTCTCCTCTGATCGTCCTTTCTCGAGGTTAACCTCACAGACCCATCAATGACGTCTTCGTCCCCTCCGTTTGGTTTCGATCTGGCGGACAATGATAGGGAAGTCGCAGATGAAGATGACGCTTTTCTTCCTCCTCCTCCTCCTCGACTAGACAAGAAGGATGAAGTTGTTCGGCTCGGTCCGGCAGGTCGAGAGTTGAGTGAGAGTGAGGATACCGTGTTGGCAAGTTGCGCTTGAGGAGGTGTCTGAGCTTGAAGTTTGGACTGTGATCCCCCGCTAAAAGACGACGGCGTCGGTGTCGGCTGTTGTTTTGACTTTGATGTCGATGATGATGATGATCCAAATGCAGATCTAGATCCAGAAGCAGAGGACGAAGGCCTGGACATGTAAGCCGTCTTTGGGACGACTGGATCTTCACTGTCCGAAGAAGAATCCCAAGCGTCGTCTTGATCCCATCTCTGTCTTCCCAATCTCGGGTTGTTTAACGAACTCGATGGATGTGGCGGATAGATTCGACTCATCCTCTGTCCTGTTCCTTTGTTTGGAAGAATGACTCGGTGGAGAGGTGAGAAGAGATAAGAGCAAAGGGAAAGATGAGAAAGAAGTTAAGGTTGTGCTTCGGATAAAGATGGAAACAGATCGACACGGGGAAGAGCGAATCCAACGCTCTCTTTCGTATTGAATTACTCGTCTGTTTCAAAAGTAACAGGATGGTTGGAAGGACAAGGCCCTTTAGATGCGAACTATGAAAGAAGAGAAGGTTCCTTCTCGAGAAGAAAGAATAAAGTACGAACGAAACAGAGCGGGAATGGATGAGTTGGCGGTTTGTTAAACAGAGCGATGGTCCAAAGGGGAGAAATGAAATCCCATCCGATGAATGTGTAAATGTTTCTTTGTTTCGGGTGTTTCCTCAATTGAAGCTTCGTCATATTTACAAGTCTTACTTCTCCTTGTTTGATCTCTCTTCTTTCTTCTTCTTCTTCTTCTTCTTTTCTTTCTTGTCTGCTTTAAGTGAGGATACCTGTCTCGTAGTCAAGAGTGGTGACGTTGTGTTCATACTGGCAGACGTCTGCTACACAAGGACTAACACAAAACATCGATTGAATATAGAGGAAAGGAAGAAATCAAAAAGACCTATAACAAAATGAATTTGTGACTTGATCACTATCGATCTATATCCTCTTCTCCTTCCTCACGTATAATCTTTCAACCTCCAAGGATACTCCTTCTCCTTTTCTTCTTCTTCTTCTTTCTGTTATAGTCTACTTCAATGCAATGAACATCTCCATCGACCGGGTAAGGGTCTCGATCTCGGCATCAAGCAATTTTAACTGTCAAAGATCAAGTCAAAGTTACGGCATTAGTGATGCGCACAGATCGTCAAGAAGAAGAGGAAGAAAAAAATAGGAGGAGAAACACACCCTATCGGCGTTGAGGACAAGAACCTCGGCAGGGATGTTAGGCTTCTGACTCAGAGCGGCCGTTTTCTCCTGGGAACCCTTGGCGATCTCGATTTTCTTCTGAAGCTTCTGGACTTCAGCATCAAGGTCGACCTTACCCTGTAAACAAAAAGGATTGAATGCGAGACAGTCTTCCTAACGTCAGAGATGGTTCCCCAGATTGGAAGGAGAGGAATGAGAAGAGGAAGAAAAGGGGCTTGACTGACCCGAACCATCAAGTGAACAGTGACATCGGCGGTGACTAGCTCGGAAGCACAACCCTCCGGAAGGTCTTCAATCTTGCTGATTACCTCAGCCGACTTGCATCCCTTGGTGAGACTCGAAAGGACGGTCATCTGGCTCTGGAACATCTCGTTCAACCTAGGCTCCGACACTTGAACGAAGACTATTCATCCGTGAAACACAAGATACCCCCGAGTTTGAGAAGAGAGAAGAAAGCAAAAATTTAGAAAGCATTCATCAACTAGAGAATGACATCCAAAGCGACGTACCCTGGAGACCGGATTGGATGTTGTACATGGAAGCGAGAGATCGAGCGGCCTTTGTACACGAGAAAACCAAGTCAAAGTCCGCCTCAGCTTGGGAGTCAGCAGCTTCAGCCGATTCCTCGGGGAACGGAGCCAATGAGATCGATACGGTCTTGTCCTCTGGTCGTCGGGGTAATCGCTGCCAAAGCTCCTCAGTCACATAAGGCATGAAGGGGTGCAAGAGTCGAAGACCTTCGTCGAGACAGGTGTACAAAGTCTGCTGAGCAGACGCCCGGACCTCGGGTAAGGCCTTCTCGTCAGTCATCGACTTGGAAGCTTCCTATAGTAGGCAAGTCAAGAGAGTGACAAAAACGATGATTAGAAGTACGAACGGACACAAGGGATCATGAAACAAGTAAGGGATAAAGAAAACATACAATGTACACATCACAGAACTCGTATAACCAGAAGTTATGAACAGCCGAAGTGGCGGACATAAAGCTTCGTTCGGTCAAGTGTTTGTTGACATCGGCAGAGGCGACGTTGAGCTTGTGAAGAATCCATCGCTCGACCACGCTCTCCTTTCCGGAACGCTAAAATATGGTAGCCAGTCGAGTGAGCTCAGAAATCTCAATAAATTTGTGCAGAGAATAAAAGAAAAACACAAACCTTAGCGGTAGGAGCAGGAACGAAATCGGCATCAAGCTTGAGCATGGCAAATCGAATAGCGTTCCAAAGCTTGTTGCAGAACTTTCGGTAACCCTCGACTCGAAGGATATCCAAGTTGATATCTCGACCGACACCAGAGTACGCGCAAAGAGCGAACCTGAGAGCGTCAGTACCGCACTGGGGAATACCCTTGGGGTAATCCTTTGCCTGACCGGCCTTTGCCTTTACAATCTCCTTATCATCCAAGTTTCCGGCCAGGAGCTGCTGGTGAAGATCCTCGAGCGCGCATCCCTGCATGACATCCAATGGGTCAATCACGTTACCCAATGACTTCGACATCTTTCGACCGTGAGCGTCTCTGATCATAGCGTGAAGGAAGACCTCCTTGAAAGGCATCTGGTCGGTGAGCTGAATACCAAAGAACACCATTCGGGCAACCCAGAAGAAGATGATATCCCATCCGGTCTCGAGAAGAGTAGCAGGGTAGAAGTTCTTCAAGTCGTCCGTCTTTTCGGGCCAACCCATGATGGCAAAGGGCCAGAGTCCGGAGGAGAACCAGGTGTCGAGCACATCATCATCCTGGGCGAGAGTGTACTTTCGACCGTTGGCGAGCTTGTCCGCTCGAGCGGTAGCCTCCTCGATCGTTCGTCCGACGACCCATTGCTTGGTGTCTGCAGCATCGGCAACCTCTCCTTCGATGTGAACCAAGTAGGCCGGGCATCGATGTCCCCACCAGAGCTGTCGGGAGATACACCAGTCTTGCATGTTTTCCATCCATCGGTACCAGTCGGCCTCGTTCGACTTTGGGGTGACAATCATCTCTCCCGCCCGGGTCCTCTTGATGGACTCTGCAGCAAGAGGCTGGCAGTTGACCCACCACTGAGGCTTCATGATAGCTTCGATAAAGTCACCAGATTTACTGCACACAGGAATAGACATTGGGTTGTCCTTTGTCTCGATGTAAAGACCCTGCTCCTTGAGGGCGTCGATGACAGCGACCCTAGCGTGGAATCGCTTCATACCGTTGAATTTCTCACCGGCGTTAGTGTTGAGAGTTCCGTCGTCATTAAGGATGTTGATGACTTCGAGGTTGTGTCGCTTTCCACACTCGTAATCATTGTGGTCGTGAGCGGGAGTGATCTTGACGGCTCCGGTACCGAAAGCCATGTCGACGGTGATCGCGTCGGTGACGATAGGAACCTTTCGGCCAGCAACGAACGGATGGACAGCAAACTTTCCGTGAAGGTGCTATGGATAAAATGATATTGACAAGAGGAGAAACAAGAAGAGAGAAGAGATCCAAAAAGTCAATAATAATGCTAAGCGCGACATTTGAAGGATTAAAATATCAGATACGAACAGTGTATCGAGAATCATCAGGGTGAACGGCGATGGCGGTATCTCCCAACATGGTCTCTGGTCGAGTGGTAGCGACGACGATCTTCTCGTCTGATGCGAGCGAGTCGGGCGTACGTTCAAACAAATGGCAAACACGGTCAGGAGCACATTTCAAAGGTGATTCACTCAACACCTAACCAAGTCAAACTTACCGGATCCCTCGATGAGGTAGGCAAACGAAGTGATTGCTCCGAACTCGAACTTCTCCTTAGCATCGTATCCAGGAACAGGAAGCATGGTTCGTCCGGTCAAAACCTTTTGGTCGACCTGTAGGAACATTCCAGACGGTTCGTTGGGAGAGGCATGAGTTCGAGGGCGGCCAAAAGATAGAGAAATGAGAAAGAGTAACATTCGACTTACCTCCAAGTTGGACAAAGTGGTGTTGAGTCGAACACACCAGTTGACCAATCGGTTCTCTCTGTAAATAAGTCCGTCTTCGAAGAACTTGCAGAACGCCTCGTTGACGGCCTTGCCGTGGGGCTAAGGGAATGAAGATGTAGGGCGGTTAAGTTATGTCTGTTCTTCGCGTCGAAAACATTGAGAAGGGACGTACGTCGCTGAGAGTAAAGGCGACTCGCTCCCATTCAAACGAAGCTCCAAGTCGTCGGAGCTGATTCGAGATCTTGACTTGGTACCTTTAAATGGTTGGAAGGAGAGAACCGTTGATTCAATACAGTCCCGGTCGAGATGCAACCAATCCAAGAGAAATATTCCGGACTCACTCATCCTTCCAGGTCCAGACTTTCTCCAAGAACTTCTCTCGGCCGAGGTCATGCTTGGTGAGCTTTTCGTCTCTCCATAATCGCTTCTCGACTACGGACTGGGTAGAAATTCCGGCGTGATCGTATCCGGGAGCGTATAGGACGGTAAGACCCTTCATTCGGTTCCATCGGACGAGTGTGTCCTGGATGGAGACGGTGAGAGCGTGTCCGATGTGAAGCGCGCCGGTGACGTTGGGAGGAGGGAAGGGCACGACGAAGGTTCCTTTCGGCGAGACAGAGCCATCGGCTTCCATCTTGGGCTTGAACATACCTTCCTTCTCCCACCAATCGTACCAGGCAGATTCGACAGCCGTCGGGTTGTAACCGGCCGACATGGGTACGGTCATATCTGAGATAAGCCGATGGATAGAATTTGATTGACGGAGAGTCAGAAGAGGAGGGAAAGGTGAGAACGGTGGAGGAAAAGGACGAAAGTACTTATTGCAGAACGAACCTTTCTTCTCTCCTTTAGGAGTGGTGTTGACGAAAGGCGCCTCTTCGACCTCTTTAGTCTTTTCCTTCTGCTCCTTGGCCTTACCCTCTCCTCGGGGTTTGGCCGGTCCTTTGGCGGCAGCTTTGGCGGCCTTCTCAGCAGCCTTAGCAGCCTTCTTGACTGAAATGAATATGCAAAGTATGTATGAGAAGAGCAGATTAATGCACGAGTTGAGATTTCAGATAACAAGAGAAAAAGAAAGAAAAGAAGATTGAAGGAAACCCCAACAAGATGAAAAGAATAAAGAGTTGTGAGTCATTCGATTCAAAGGTAATCGACTTGTAAGAAGTAAAAGAAAGAAACTCTTACGGGCCGACTTGGAAGGACCCTCCTGATCTTTTTGCTCCACAGGGTCAGACATAGAAAACTGTTTGGTTGATAGGTAGTTGTGACGAATAGGGTATGAAGGTATCCTCCTAAAAAAGAGATGAGTGGTAGAGAATCTCAAGAATCGACTATGTATCATCCACTCTAATGAGGGTAATGATGTGGGTAGACAAAGACAAGGATGGAGAGGAGACGACTGGCGATTTGAAGAGATGGCCCTTTTTTTTTTCTTTTTTTTTTCCTAGTCCTATTACGATCTTCTCTATTGAATCTGTCGATTTGTTTGTAGTCTGTTTTGTAGTCTTTGATATTGTAATCTCTTGTATTGTAGTCCTCACATTCTAGTCTAGTCGAGTCTATATCCTGCCACAGTTCCGTCCGTGGTGCTTCTTTTGACTTGATCTCTTCTCTCTTTGTGGCATGCTGATGTGTTCTATCGTGTGATAATCTTTCTTGACGGTCAACATTCTTTTCTGTGTATTCTCTCATACAACGGTTCTTTTTCTATCAGGCAGTCTTTCTCTGTAGCAGTCTTTTTGATTCCTCTACGGTGTGGCTCTTACGTTGCTCGATCAACTTGTGACTCGTTTGGTTGATTCTCTTAGAGGCGCTCTCTCTCTCTCTCTCTCTCTCTCTCTCTCTCTT
>MVAI01000333.1:0-11888 GCA_014825565.1 Phaffia tasmanica | reverse complement strand
CCAACCGATCGCCTTTTCTCTCGTTTTGTTTTCTGCGATGAACAGACAACAGAATGGTAAGTCAATTCGCCATCACTTCTCACTCAATGCATCATTATCCAAATCTGACCGCCTGATACCCCTGTTCTTCGTTCTTTGTAGTCCATCCTCTCTAATACATGGCAATCTAGCGCCGGACAGGCTGGGTCTCCTCGAAAATCCGAAGCTTTCTCTCAAAACAGACGAACGGTTATGTCGACCTACTCCAACCATGCTGGATTTGGTATCCACCATGCCGGACAGCCAGAAATGTCCGAGGTTGATCCCGCTTCTTTCGCGCGACCACGAACAGTGTTCACCGAAGGCGAGCGGAACAGTCGAGCCGTGTCGTTCGCTGAACCGGGGGGTCATTCGTCAACCGATCAAAACCGGATGACGCACTACTCAAGCCAAACCCAAGCTTCGACATATTCCCACCGATCAGACCCACACGAAGTCCCTACGCAAGCGTACCACGCCTCTGGACATGCCAAATCAAAGTCTTCGCTCTCGGGTATCCTCCGACCGAGGATCGACGTGGGCAACCACTCGGAAACTAGACGAGGAAACAGTTTGGAACTTTCGACCAGTCCGAGTCAGACGTCTGGTCCTTGGGTCCTTGGCGTCGACGAGGTTGATCGGTTCGGACAACAAAGAGGACAGGATGATATTACTGAGGACCAGGAAAATCTGCGGGACATGCCCGAACAGGATTTGAACTCGTCGAGGAACCAGTTGCCGAAGCTTCGGATTCCTTCGAAAGCAGCCAACCCGATCAGCTTGTCGCCTTCACTCACCCCGACAAGCGATTGTTTCCCAGGGCCGCCTCCGCCTCGGTCAGCCGATCCGTCATTGGCATCGCCAATGTCACCAGACGATATGCTCAAGGCATACGCTGCTGCCAGAAATCGGTCGGCTAGTGTCAGCCAAGGACAGCCGAGCGTAGGCCAAGTGTGGGAAGAAACCCAAAGGACGAGCGTCGTTGGCGACAACAACCCGTTCAGGGCTAGTATGGTCGGATCCGACTCTGGATCTGGACCAAAGTAATGCAGACAGCATTTGGATACTCTTGTTTCCCTCTTGCCTCTTCTATTCTAGACCTCTTGTATGTTATATCCTCGACTCATTCACAGCCTTACGGCTTCTGTTTGTGACCTCTTTCCCTCGATGCCTACTCCTCTTTTCATTATTCTTCATTCTTTCTATTTCGCTTATCATCGGGCTAATCCCTGTGCCAAACTTGGCAAATTTCATAACTTCACTTCGTCTCCTCCTTTCTCTTTATTTGTCTTCTGACCGTTCGTTTCTTCTTCGTTTCTTCCTTCCTTCCACCCCTCATGTTTTATATAAAACTTACTCGCCATGTGTCCGACTCTATATTTTCTTTTCTTGCTGCCAAGGATTTTGCCCGACCCTTGTCATGAACTTGCTTATTCCTAATCATATATACCCTTTCCGATTCGTTCTTATCCTTATCGCTGTACTATATCGATTTCTTCTTTCCTTTCACTCTCCGCATCGTAGTTATATGGAGCTTCTTCAGGCTTTTCTTATTTCAAGAGGAGAAAGTAAGATATGAAAGAAAAAGAGAAAGCAGGACAGGAATAAAAAATTTGGGAGTAGTCCTAGTCCATCAACCACCCTTTTTCACGTTCAAGCAAGACCGGTTTTAAATTGGCACACAAAAAATCTCTGAGGGTTCGAGCCTCAAAATGAACGAGGCCAGGTCAACCGACTCTAACCAAGATAAAAAAAAATGCAAACAATATAATCCCTGGTCGACAAAAAAAAGGTGATACAGCACGTTTAACAAAAGAAATGACCGTAGGGTGAATTGAACACCCGTCGTCCGCGACTTTGCGTTTCGGTTGAAGAACCACAAGCGGAAGTACTAACCACTATACTATACGATCTTGATATGCAACCTGCGAGCAGATATGAATCTAAATGAATTAGTAATTTCTTTAAATTGATTTGCTTCCTGAAGAGTGTTGGTGGGTTTGCAGTCCTGACATTATGTGTTATTTCTCATCAAGGCAACACCCTAAAGTCCTCCGCTCAATCAGGCACTTTCTCCCTCTAAAGGGCTAAAGAGTTTCTAGTCAGTCTTTCTCTACTTCTTTTTAGTTTCTCCAATCCATTTTACAGAGACACCAGAGTGATATGCACATAGTTTGAGAAGACGGTTGAGGACTTGATTGGGAACAGCAGCCAGAGCGAAAATTATATTTCTATTCTGAGTTTTTTTTTTTCAGTAAAACATCAACAGGATGAAGTCAGCGCTTTGAGGTCTATAAGCTGTCGCTCTTCAAATTGAATTTTCCCTTTTCCACTAGACTAAGGAGCGGTTATATTATCGGGGATATCAGTCTTTTAGACTTTGTTGTCATCCAGAGATTAGAAAAGAAAGTGCCTGTGGAGCATTCGTTTGTATCCCATGGGCACTGGCTTGCCATATAGAGTAAAGATTGATACATAAAATCGAAATTGTAGATCGAGTAAAGCAGTGAATTGTTAGATTAGTCTTCGCCAACAGCCATCCATTCTTCTACGAGGAGGGGGCAAGACCGTTGTAGTCAACACCAGCTTCAGCAGTACTGTGAAGAGAAAAGACAAGCAGAAAACAGGTTGATATGGTTTCAATTGGCTATTTGTAATACATGGTGAAATTGAACAAAATAACAGGTCACTCACTAGTTCCCGTGGCAAGCGTGGGTAAAGTCAATTTCCTCGATTCGGTTCTTGAGGGAGGTCAAGACGGTATCGAAAGCGCAAAGACCGTCGGCTGAATACTCGCATCCAGCGTAAGTTCCGTTGAGAGGAAGGACGGCATCGTTACTGTCGATCAAGAAAAAGCAAAGAACCGCATAATGATGAGCTGAAAGGTTCTCTAGGATGCTCGAACAGGAACCCAGGAAGAAAAAAGAACCATAGAAGAAAAACTTGAACTTACACCATGAACCTGATCTGTTTGGAGGGAGTAAGATCAGAGCACTCCAAGACCTGAACAGTGAAGTGGGTTCCGAAGGGAACAACCTGGCTGGCCACGAACTGACTGTTGGTCGACCTCTTATCCAAAGGAAGAGGGCCACCAGCGAATAAGGCCGAGAGGTTGAAGGCGGTGAGGGTGTCGAGCACGACGACCTCGTGGGTGGCGTCGGCGTAGATGGACTGGTGGAGGGGGAAAGTCTCAGGGTTGAGATCGAGGGTGGTGTTGACAGTGGAGCCAGCGTTGGCAAGCAGGTCAGACGATTCCTCAAATCGAGCCACGAATTCCTGAAGATAACCAAGACCCTGGGCGGCAGCGACAGGGGAACCGACTCCGTTGTTGTAGTAAACTGAAAAGGAAGGCTTCTGATCAGCTCTTATATCTAGCAAGAAACCCAAAGATTCTTGACAGCTTACAAGAAAGATCGTAGTAGTAGTTGTAGTTCTTGAAGTCCTCAGCGGTGAAGAGCTTGCAGAACTGAGAGTAACCCAAAGCATCAGTCTCGTAGGAGCAAAGCTGCATCATGGAGAGGACGGTGGAGGGGGTGATAGTCAAGCCGGTGACGAGCTCTTGGATCCGAGCGGCAGTGGCGTTGAAAGCAGTGGAGACGAAGGCGCTACCAGCGGTGGAACCGATAGATCCATACTTGGCAAGGTTGGCGTTGGGGCACGTCTATTAGTTGCACACAAACAACTCAGAAAAATATAAGTTAAACGAAGAAGAAAAGAGGGGAAGGACCGCAGTACTGACCTCGTAAGGAGCACCAGTGTTGTTGAGACCCAAGGTCTCAACGACAATCTCGATGTTGACCTCCTCGAGGTACTCGGGAACACCAAAGAATCCGGCGGCGAAGCTAATGGAGTGTTGAACATATCAGCTAGAGTCATTCAGCTTGTGAGTGAGAGAAGAAACACCCACTTTTCGGCAGTCTTGACCATTCGGTCCTGAGACTCAGTTCTGAACACAGGTAGTACACCCTGCTCGGTAAAGTTGTTGAGTAAATGTCCGTACTGCTGTCTCATGGCAACACCGAGCTCAAAGTTTTGGAGTCGACCAAAGGGAGTGAGGAGCTCGGCACCAAGCTTGTAGGTCCAGGTGTTGAGGAACTCAAGATCTCCAGTGGCAGAGAACCCACCATGGGCAGTTTGGTTAGCCACAGTGGCAGCGAAGGTGTAAGGAAGCGATCCAGTGGTCGGGTACCTAGCACCGTGTCGGTAGAGAAGGTGTACTTGAGTGACCGAGCAGCTTTCGGGCACCAACGGGTCGGCCTCTGGGAGACCATATGCGCTGGATGGGACAGAGTACCAAGGTGAAAGGTTACCCCAGTACTTAAAGATATCAAACTCAGTCGTCTTGTTTACATCCGACGGCTTATCCGCTACGAGAGGGTAATTCTGGGACTTCTGGTCATTGTAGGCGTAGGCAGCCGCCGTTTGGATGGCGGCGGGCTCGACTCCGGTAGCAGTCACTCCGGGGTAGCCGATGACGGGTTCGGAGGGGAACAAACTCGGATTGACGGTGGCTATTTAGATGGAGTCAAGTGGTTTGAGTATATGTTAGTACATCAGCCAAAGTTTTGCAAGTCGATAGACACTAAATATGAGCTCACCAGAGGGAGGAGGGAAAACATCCGAGGTGTGGGAGCCAACGAAGGATGCAGCAACGGTTGCAGACGGAGCCACAGAGCCTCTCTGACCCAAAGGTCCGGCAGCGGCAAGGAGGGGAAGGAGGGAAGCAAGAACAACGGCACTCATGTCTTCTGTTTTCAGTTTGTTAAAGGACTCGCAAGGAGAAGTGAACAAGAGAAAAGGGATAGACGAGTGAGGTATACCGAACGGGTTTATATATCACTCTGAGAACGTAGTTGTCCGGGACGATTGGATAGAATGGAAATTTTCTTCTTTCTATTGGTGGAGACTCAGACATGTTCTCCTTCTGTACGGCGATCGTTGACTCTTACAACGTTCGTCCAGATGAGATCGCGATCTCGGAGGGAGTAATGGGGAACATGAGAGATGTAATTACGAGGGAAAATTCAGTAGACATGAGGAGACTTGAGGGATAAAATAGAAACCCATCCGGGGAAACGCTCGATCGACATGATCGGATAAGTCCGAACGGGTCGAACGTGCCGTCAGCGGCACAAGCTGGCTGAACTTCTTCAAAACGTCTCTCCGAGCAGTCCGTTACGGATGCACATTTGAGTTATTAATAGACATAGCGATCATCCCTTTGTAAAGGAGCTCGCTGCTTTTACTCTGACGTTGGCTAGAGAGAAAAAAGACCAACATCAGGTGCGAGGAGATCCACGTTCGTCAATCAAAGCCAGAGTTCACGTTCGTGCTGTCCATGTGCCAGATTAAAAAGAATCTCGGAAGGGTAATTTATTTTGGCATTCATAGAAATCCATTATTGCATTTTGCATTGGCCTTTGAAACAATCGCTGATGGACGATATGAACAATTGAGAAAAAGAGATGATGTCTGTAGCGTGGTCTGTAATTTGAGGTATGGTTTAAGCCTGATCCATACTTGATTTTCAGCTTTCTAATTAAGATTCTTCGTTTTCCTTTTTGAATTGGATCTAGCATTTCCATTGTACGAAGGGCTTGAGATCAAGATGCTTACAATGCTAAAAAGATTCTAGAAATAAGAAATACGATCTAACACCCCACAAAGTGAACAAGGTTCCTATCACTGAATGCTTTTGGTGTCTACTTCCTCTTGGCAAGCATCGCAGCCTTGGCCTTCATCGATCTCTTTCGGTAGGTGTACGTCACAGGAATGTCTAGACTCTGGAGGTCATCGGCTGTCGTTGTAAAGTTTGCCTGGGGTTCAATACCCTCGAGGTAGAGATCGTCCCACTCTTGGAGGATGCTATCGATCACCGGCTTACCGGCAATGTAAATGTTTTCCAATGCGATCTCGAATCCGCCTTGATCAGCGGTGAAACTGGTGTACTCATCCACACCGGGAGGCGCTCGGTCGAGGTCGGAGGCTGTTCGCATGATAATGATTCGAGAAAAATCAACGAGCCCGGCCCGAGCGGCTCGAATGAGTGACTCGAGCGTCGCGTTATCCTCCTGAGCGGTTGTGCAGTACTCAGATCCTGCTCCCTCACCGCCAGTCCAAAGCTTTGTAACGTTTGCGAAGGCCTCGCCAAGAAGTGAACCGAAGAAGTAAACGTCGCTCGTGGTGACAGTTCCTTGGACAATCTATCAAAATCACAATAGGTTAGCTGATTTTTCCTTCTTTTTGGTTTGCTTCCATCCTCATCTATCTCAGGCTCTTGACTCACCGAAGGAGGCTCGCTAACAGGAGCGTAACCATAAAGAGCTCTGTAGGCAGCGGCGTCGGTGCTATCGTTCAATACGACATCCTTTGTGACATTCAACACCTTAGCGAGCAGGTTGGTGTTGACTTCGAATACCTCAGTTCCATAAATATTCTCTGCAGGTTCACCCGGCGCGGAGGAACCCTGTAGAGCAAAGTGCCGAAGTGGGATTGTTAGACATGGACCGCTGATAAATTTGTATGAAGCTTTGACTAAGTGCTTACCTGCAAGAAGTATCCGGACGTGAAGTTGTCGGGCTTTTGTCTGGCGTCGACCTCGTAGGACAAGGCAACCTGAACAGTGAACCTGGCAAAGTTCACACTTCCCAATGTACCACAGAGAGGGGTGATACCAGCGATACCACCGATCAAGAAGTATGTGCTCTTCAAGTCAAACATCGGGTTTAATACCAGAGCCATGATCGTCGACGCAGCGTTGATCTCAGATTCGCCCGTAGTGATATGGCAGATCTCAAACGCGTCGTTACTAGCCCGAAAAAAAATCAATTCGATATAGTTAGGCAGGCCATCCAGTGTGGGCCCTAGAAGCTAGGAAGAACATACCAGGTAACATTGGGAAACAACGGAGAGGCTCCGACAAGAGTGATGTTTTGAGTTAGCTCGAGAGGCTCATCCCAGACAGCTTGTTCGTAGCTAAACATTCTGTCGAAAGTACGAATGCCCCAGGAAAAAACGCACGCGATGTCATTAGAATTGGAGATGGGAGAGCAGACTAAGAAATATCATACTCACGAAATCAGCATCACTTTGGGCGCGACAGACCCCGGAGCCCATCGTGTTTGGAGAGAAGAAGTCTGTCCGGCTGGCAAAGCAGACACTCCGGACAGAACAGTGGTAGCAGCAAGTGCAGCAGCGGCAGTGGTTACGGCTCGAAAGAGCATTTTTTTTCTTTTTGGTTAAGATGGAAGTGGGTCAGGAGTTGCTGGATGAAATGATCGGAGACCGTTGGCTGTTTTATAAGGGCACAACGTATCGGCCACTTAGTTCTCGTCTTCCTACTCCGCCATCTTGGCCCGAGACAATTCTCTGTCTTATCGCTGATTGTTTTACGTTTCAAGATCAGTCATCCGAGCCATCTCCCATGTGGACTTTACGGCTAAAGTCCGTCCGGGCTGGTCGGTTTCTTTAAAGCCGGCTGATGGAACGAGATCCTTCGCTTAAGAGATAGATAAGGTGACGAAAAGAAAGGTGTTCTCTGTCTGCGGCAAGAATGGCGGCGAATTCTACTAGAAAGTGTACAGCCGATAACTAACGACATCTGAGCATCTGAGAGACTGTACAAGATATGACGAAGCGTACTTGAGACGTTGGTTAGCGGCGTTACCGGCGGAACAGACACATTCCGCCCGAAGGGTCATTGAACTAAATGAGGGTGATCACCGATTTGGGCGAGGGGAGCGATAAGAAATTAGCCGCCATGTCCTCCTGCTCTGGTAAACTCAACCTCGTGGAAAAAAGAGAAGGAGAATTGAAAAGATTAAGCAGATCGGATGGAGTAGATTACACGCAGCACTCCTTGTCGATCTGAAATAAGCAAGACGGATAAAGGAAGCAATCTCTAAAGATGAGAATCACTAAGAGTTGTCATGGCTATTGATTTCAACTACCAAAAGAAGATGTGAAGATTGGGATCAAACTTACCACCAATCAGAGTCTCATGTGATGTCTCCTATCTCTCTGCTTTTCTGTCTGTTCTCTTCTCACTGTCTTCGAACCAACATCCATCTGAAGATAATTGGAGTGATGACTTTCGAGTAAAATAGATAAAAAAAGATAAAAATGCAAAATACAAATAACAAAAACGGGGGGCTTGATTCTGATAGAAAATGATACAAAACCAACACGGCAGCTCGATAGAAAGTCCGTAAGGGCTATGATATATTATTAACCTGGACTAGATGTATGTTATGCCTATCGCGTGACGGATCAGGCCGTAACTTGAATCGTATCGAAGCCAGGAGCATAACAATATGAAGATTGACTGAACGCCGCTCTATGATCGATCGCAGGATAGTAGGCCAGAAATGCGCTTCCTAGGGTTAGTCTCCGGTCCACACGCGTGTTGATCCGGTAAGGCGGTGACTAACACATCGAGAGGGAAGACTATAATTTCTAACCTTGATTGATCGAGCGTGCAGCTCATACGTACACATACACCCAGTGCAAGTGTATTCACTTGGTGCAAATGTATTCACCCAGAGCAGTCTTCACCTCTTAGATCATACTATCGTCTTCCCTCTGCCTTTTTCGGTCATGAATCTTGTCTACAAGTCTGTGGTGGCTTGATCGATCCGATAGATTTAATGTTTTTTACTTTCTCGTTCAATCATCGGCCGTTTTCACTGTCCTCTCCCTTGTTGCTGTCGTCTGCCTTCCTTCTCATTGATCCTAATGTGTCTGGGAAAGCTGATTACTATCTGATCAACTCACCACCGATGTTCTCTTTTTTGTCTTCTATGCCCGTCTTTCTCTTCTCTTCTACATCGATACCTCCTCCGTTTGATTACTGATCTCCTGAACACTAATGATCATGGCCATAGTCCAAGCTATCCTCGCCCTCCTTCCGATCCTATTTTTGGTCAGCGCACAGTATACTGCGACCTTCACTGTTGGCTCCCTACCCGCTTCTTCTGAAAAAGGACAGTCGGGCACAAACCAGTGTGGGACGTCATCCTCGCAAACATCTGAATGCCAAAATGTCTACGTCAATGCTGTCGATGACTTTTGTCTTTGGGGACCTCCTGCCGCCACAAGTGACGAAGGTGACGGGACTAGCAAGATTGGAAACGTTGAACAGATCGTTGTTAGGTGAATATCACTGCGTTGCCGTGTGACAGAGCCGACGTAAGATGTAATCAGTCGAAAACCAACTAATTCTCGACCTTCCTTACTCACAGTTACTGCCTAAAGGACGGATACGGCACTCGTCTCATTCCCGATGGCACTATCAAGGGAGCACACTTTGTCAAGGTGGTCAACGACAATGTCTCTTACGTCCAGGTCACCGGTCAAGGCGATGTCAGTCCTACAGATGGCCTCTTTGATGACCTCTCTGTTGCAGATGCATCCACCTACCGACCGACCTGACGCAAACCCTTCCCTTCACACAGCTCACAAGCCTCTTGATTCCCGCCGGCGACTATGGTGGTGAACTCGATGTAAGTCTATCTTTGGATTCTCTGTTTTCCCTATTTACCCCCCTTCTATTCCTCGACGGAACGTTTGCTAACCATCTTACCCTCTTCGTAGCCTCACTGTGGGTGCTTCTCTTTTCCCCTCCTTTTCTTCCTCTTGGCAGGCAAAGATGAGTCATGCATATCTGGTTGTTGCTCAAACCACTATACTCATCACTGATCATTCTTGTAGCCTGGACTGGACTCGGGAACCCTCAGGGAGGCTTGGTAAGTCGCCTTAAGCATCCATCATCCTTACCTTGAGCTTGGAATACGCCTTTTTCTGACTAAAGGAACTATTTAGGTGTTCACTAACGCCTTCAATGGTTCCTACGAACAAACTCACGAATGGACCAGTTTCATGTCAGCAAGTAAGTCGTCTGCTTTGTGCGATCCGAAAACTTGCATATATAGTTGACAGCCAACTTAACTGTGTTCTCCCACTCAGCCTCATTCTGTATACGCGCATGCAAGGACGGCCCTAGTAAGCCTTTTGGTCTTTTATCTTCTGATGCAGCAGAGAGTGACCCCTTGCTCTTGACTATATAGACGCCCCTGGTTACTGTCAACACATCTACGATACTCGTACGTTTCGTTGCTCACATTCTTCCTGGCCGTTCCTGGGCCTGTCTCATGTCTCGTTGGTTTACATTGGTTTGCATTGACCAACATGATATCATGATGATCTTGGGCTTCAGTTGACTGTGCATTTACTATTCCCGGTAGCCAAGTATGTATCTATGCACGCCTGCTTCCTACAACTCAACATCTCTGTGGTCTTTATTGACACGATCGCGTTCACGCCTTCCTCCCGTTCTCAGGAGGATGGGTTTGACGAATGTGATGGTGATCCTACTGAAGAGGCACCTGGTGTTTACTCCGGATCGACCTTCCATCAGGGTGATGCAACCACCCCGGCTCCTCACCCGGCTGGTGCCACCTCACAATGCACCACCTATTCTACCATCGGCGGTGGTAGCACCATCGTGAACGCAGTCACCTCTTTTGCCTCTGCCTCTCAAGCAAGCTCGGCTTCGGCCTCCCTGACTACTAGCAGCCTCTTGCCTACAGCTACCATCAGCTCCAAGGCATCATGGGTAGCGTTATCAGCGGTAGCATCAACAATCAGTTCCGCCGGATCTGGTGTCTCCACCGCTTCTTCCGCTGCGAATTCGTTAGCTTCAAGCTCCGCCCGGAATACCGTCGGCCTTGCGCCGTTGGGTCTCGGTCCTGGCCTTGCCGTTCTACTGGGAATCATCAGTCTAGTCGTTTAAGTCCTTCTCCTTATCTGTTGTCAGGCGATCACGACCGCTCGACCCAAGCAGATGGGATCATATTTTAGGGTTGATTATGACCGGATTCGATTACTGATTCGAAACATACTTGCATCACGGACAATATCTATTTATTTAAGCCACCGAACAATCTGTAAATCTGGTGTTTTGTTATATATGACCTCTTGTTTTCTCGAAATATACCTTTGATGAATAAGCCTACGCGTTTATGGACAGCTTGTGGTAATCTCAATTGAAAACAGGGGTAGAAATGAACTTTTCGTTCTGGATCTTGTTCCCAATCAAGTCCTCAATGGTCTTCCAAACCATATACACATCACCCTAGTGTTTTAGTGAAATGGATTGGAGAAACTAGAAAGCTAGCTAGAAGCCTCATATCCCTCCAGAGGGAGAAAATGTCTGACATAGCGCAGGATGAAAGGGTGATGTCTCGATGAGAAATAACCCACCATATCCCGAAAGATGTCAAGACTGCAAACATACCAATAGGCAGTTTTGGTGTTTGGCCGTACGGTTGGTTTTCAAGATGTCACTCGACGATATTCTCACTAGCTCCCTCAACCAAAATGCACAACGACTCTAATGTGACGAAGATGAACTGAGGAAACCAGAATCAAGATGAGAAACGAGTTATCGTGTATATACAAGAGAAAAGATAGAAAGATGAATCAGCTCTATACACCTGATCCCTACTTCTTGCTTAGACAACAGACTGAAGCTCTATGCCTAGACTGATATACTTGACACCAGACGCTCCTTCTACTAAATCACCCAATTTGTTTTACAGTTGGAGGTTTGTCAATACTGTTGATTCCAATTCCGATCCCGACACAAACAAGCCACACGACATTGTAACTAGACAGGTCTGAATACAATTCGCTTCGATAGTACTCGAACAACATGGCTATAGTAAAACCTTCTAGATCTAATGATACAAATTGTTTATAGAGGTACACTGTGTACATACTTCGCTCTCTCATATCTAGTGCGCTACGATGGGTCTCTGTCCCCGCTCTGCTCCATCCTCTGCCGAACTCACAGCTCTCTTTCCAGGTCGGAA
>MVAI01000332.1:0-12085 GCA_014825565.1 Phaffia tasmanica | reverse complement strand
TATGTTCTTGTTTTCTTTTCCTTTTTTTTTTTTTTTGTTTTGGTTTGCTCTTGGTTTTTTCGAAGAGTTGGCACACCACATACACATACGCATACACCAGAGAACATAGACGGAGAGGCGAAACACAAAGGTGCGATCTTGTCTGGGAGAGTGTGCAAAGGTGAAGAAATACAAATAAAATAAAATAAAATAAAATAGAACAACAAAACCTGAACAAGAAACGAAAAGAAGAAGAAAAAAGAAGTCGTTGATATGCAGATCTAAGGAAAGCAGTTTCCAAACCTGAAGGCAGAATCCAGTCAATGATCGCATACATCTGTATACATCACTTGGAAAAACCACAGGGAGCAGGAAGAGAACCCGATCAGCGTCGGCGCACGAACAATGTTGCAGGCTCGGTCTGTCCTCGTGCATGCGATTCAACTCGGATGAATGTGTGAAAGATAAATTTACCGAATCGACCAAAAACCTCCTTATCTATTCTCATTTCCTCCCTTCTACTTCCCCTCTTTTCCTTTTATCAGGCGAACACTGATTAAACTACACACACACACACACACACACACAGAAAGGTAAACGTACCGGGAAAGAATTTCGTCTGAACTCGTTCATGAGAAAGAAAGAACGTGAGATAAAAGCTACCTGGCCGTTGAACAATTTTTCGCTTTGCTTTGCTTTGTACACAATACACTCTTGTTCATGGTCACCATACTATGGGATTGGCCAAGAAGACAACCAATCTGTAGCTGACTGAGATTCCCGGGGATGAAAATCATCAAAGTCACTCATGGTACTAACAAAGAAGTCTATAGAGACAGAGACAGAGGATCAGGGTATAAATCTTTAGTTATCTTGAATATTATACATCTTGATAAGTGTCTTGAGCTTTTTCACGCTTGCTCGAGCATCTCTCCCGTGAAGAGATCGAAATCACTGCATCGCCCAATCTCCAAACACACCTCGCCCGAATTTCAACCAGCTGATGCTTCCTCCACCATCGACAACAGCCAACACGAACGCCTTATCGCCCTGCTTGAGCGAAGGGAACGCGTTCGTCAACATTCCTCTCGCCTTGACCTCTGTCCGGACGGGTTTCGATAGTCCAAGGTAAATCGCAAGCTTTGAGAGGAACGTCGGTTCTCTGACCGGTTCGTCACTAGCAGGACTAGGACGAGGATTTCGAGGCGGATACCGAAGCTTTGGAGGACCGAGTAGAGGCAGAGTGGAAAAGATTTCTTGGAAAGCATTGCATGATGGCAGGGGAAATGACTGAGCACTGTTTCGATAGAGAGCGTTTACACCGGAAAAATGACAGAATAGAACCACTTTTGGTTAGCCTCCAAATAATTCACGCGATCGCAGGATTGGATCTCAGAAGGGGGGGGGGGGAGACAAATAAAATGACGTACTCGATCACACCAATCTTAAAATCAGGTTCCCCAGGTTCTCGTTTCTTGTACTGCCCCGAAGGTTTCCACACATGATAATACACATCATACGGGTTCGGTTCTTTCAGTCCAAGTTCAGATGTCGATTCCGCAAGTTTTCCATCCATCGTGCCTGCTCTTTGTTCTCGAGGAGACGAGAAGATTCGAAGATGAGCAAACAGGTCGGCTGTAGAAGAAACCAAATAAGGGTTTGGCGAGAGTGAGAAAGAAAAGAAGAAGAAGAAAACGAATGAAAGGTCAAAAATTAGTCGCCAATGATGCCACCATGCGCCTTCATCAAATTAAACACACAAATCACTCACAGTAAAACTCAAATGGACCGGTCGATCGCTGTTCAATCAATGGCTTCCACCTGTCCTCTCCCTTCAATTTCCTCTCTCCCAACCTGCTGATCCTTGTCCAGAACGCAGTCCATAATCTGCCCATTTGATTCCACACCGCTCCTGCTGTCGACCGGACGAACGAAAGACCTATACCCACTTGATGAATTGACCGACGAGTCAGACTCAGAGGAGCCACCGGCGGGACGTATGCTGGCGGAGGAAGTAAGTGAGGAGGCATATGTTCAGGTGCTCGATGGACGACGTATCCTAATCGTTTCAAGCTTGCGTACACCTAAGTTTCAGGCAAGAACAGAGTTAGATCCTTCCTCACCTTAAAGAGAAGAGAGAGAGAGAGAGAGCCAAAGCAAAGAGAGGAAAAATAGATTTTAAAGATATATAAAACAACGAAAGGCTTCTCACGTTGTATCTTCCTTCTGTAACGTCTTGACCCCACAAAGCCCAGCCTTCCTGAACAGTCATCCTCCTCGCTCCCAGCTCTGTAAAGACTTCTTCTACCAAACCGATCCCGTTTCCTTTTGCTAAATCGCGTTCCTTTGCTCTCTCCTCCGCATTCGGTGGTATGTCTCCTCTCCAGATAAACAATGAGCCTCGCTCGAGCAAGTATAAAGCTTCTTCAGGCAAAAGTACAGTTCGCGCCGGAGGCTTCACTTCAGATCCGGAAGCTTTCGGAGGACGATACGTGTGGCCGATAGTGTTGAAATGATTTCCGCGAATTAGGATGGTGTACGGCAGCGGCTTGGGGTCCGAAGCGGTCGGCAATGGTAAATGAGCATGAGAGATTGTTTTGCTGAGAGAAATCAGAGCAAAAAATAGAAAAATAAAGGCGATCGTAACAGAAGTCAAAACGGGGGCAAGTGTCGATAAAGAAGGACCAAGATTGAAAGAGTAGAGCGAGTACACGTACTTTGTACCTCCTCGCACACCCCGAAGAGCAGCGAACATCGCTCCTCTTGATTCCCTAAGCGCTCTTTCTTGAACGTTCATTCCGAGTTCTAACGGTTCAAAATCCTTCTCGCCTCGTTTCGGAATAAAGATCTCGTTCTTTCTAGTTGGTTTCGAATTTCAGAAGACAAAGGGAGTCATTTGTTTCATTCCGAGCCAAGAGGGGAACGGATCAGTATGACACTCAAACAGCCAGATCTCAGTCCAGTCACAAGCACTTTCCGAAATAGAAAAGAAGAGAAGGACGAACTTGTTGATCTTGCTAAGTAATCGATAGTCAAGCCCTCGGTCTTCTCCAGCGGCTTCCTCGTCTTCCTCTTCGTCCTCTACTTGACCATCAGCTGGTTTCGACGTCTCGACTGACAAAGCCGAAGGATCCATCTCAGTATCTTGGTCAACCAGAGATTGTCCCGAAACAGAGATCTTATCCGGCAGGGACATTGATCGTATGGGCACGCGTGTATGTGTATAAGAATGTAGGTTTAAAGTCTCTTGAGCCTTCTTTCTGTATGCGTATGCGAATGTCTTTATCAAAGAGCATAACCCAGAGAATTTCGGAAATGGTCACGTGATCTGCCCATGCTGTGTACCCTCACACGTTTCTATCTGTTGAGGATTCACGTATAGATCTCATCTAGATAGGATACACACATATATATATATATATGTGTGTGTTGGTTGTTTCTCTATCTCTTTTTATTTTCTCCAAGATTAACGAGGGAGAAAGAAATAAAAGACGAGCGAGAGGGCTAAAATACAAAGCATAAATACATAATCACACAGTCAAGGTCCAGCTGGTGCATTCGAAGGATCAATCGGATCTTCTGGTTTAGGCAATCTGAGAATGGAAAACGAATAGATTAGTACACATCGCGAAACTCTTTGGCATGTACAAAGGCCATCGAACTTTTGTTTTAAAAAAAAAAAATTAAAGAAGGGATACGAACGGAACGACAAATGTCTTTGGAAACCAACCGACCCTTCCGTCTCTCGTCCGGCCTCTCCACCAGTCCCCCTCACCTCCCCCTTCTGCCGGTGATTTTTTCAGTCTATCCAACACGGCCACGATCTCGCCTTGTTCTAACGCTAATTCGAGCGCATCTTTTGGCTCAAACTTAAAAGACGCTCTCGCGAATGTTAAACTTGTTGGTATCGGTTCACTCGCTCCAGCTGGCAAGCCTTGCCCGTTCATTCCTGGATGAGACCCTGGTGGGAGAGCCCTTGAGAGATGATTGATCAATTTGGACATGAAGAACGGTAAGCCGATGGCTGTCAACAGGAAAAATAACAATGGTTTGGCCGATGGTTTCGGTGTTGGCGAACTAGAAGGTCTACCGCTTCTCGATGACGGTCCGATCTGTGCGAGCGAGGCAAATTCTTCACCCCATTCCAATGAACCGGGTAGACCTGATAACGATCGGTTCTTTCCACGTTTCAAAAAGTCCAGCATGCCTCGTCCCCAGCGAAGGACACTGAATACTCCAAGGATCTGGCCTAGGTACAACTTTGCCGATCCAAGTTGGTCGGCCACGCCGGCGAGGGCAAAGAATGAAGAATGGGTAGCCATATATGTTGATTCGAGAAGCTGAGCAAGCGAGGTGATACTAGTGATGAAGCCTTCGAGAATGGAAAATGCGGGCGTTGTTTGCATAGCAAGCTGGGACGTGAAAGAAGCTGGCATGCCCTGTATGAATAAAAGTTGGACATGACAGAGAGACATGAAAGAGGTAGATAAGTCAGCAATGAGTTTTTCTCTTATTCCATGATATGCTTAAATAATAAGAGTACAAACAGCGTGCTTACCTCTTGACCCGGCATTCCCATCTGTCCGTAGGCTCCTACTCCACCATAGTTGCCATAACCACTTCCCATTCCTCCATAACCTCCATAGCCGCCATAAGAACTGCCGTATGAATTTCCGTATCCTCCACCGAATCGGGAGTAAGCTTGATCGAGTGTCATTACAGAGTGTTCGGGAGAATTGACCGTTCCAACTATTCAGCTTGTAAGGAAACTAAGAGGAATTTAGGGTTAAACATGACGCTACTTACGGGACGAATAACTATTTCCATATGAGGACATGCCCCCATACGAGCCGGCCAATCCACCATAACCAGATTGCCCGTACGAAGATGCATATCCAGTCTGACCCATTCTATTGTACGGAGACAAAGCTGAATTCTGACTGAGTGAGACTGAGTTAGAAGAAAGGAACGGAGAGTTTGTTTGGAAAAGATTAGCAAAGTAGTATCAAAAGATATGCGGACTTATCCAGGCAAAGAAAGCATGGAACCCTTACCGACGGTATCTGCCGATGAGATCTCTGCCGGTCGATTAGGTACTTCGGGCGACATGGATGCTGTCACTTGTTGCTGTTGTTGTTGTTGTTGTTGTTGCGGATACTGCTGCTGGTGATCTTGATCTTGTTGTTTCTGATAATGCTGCTGTGCAGGTTGCTCCCAAGGCTTGGGAGGAGCTACCGTTGCCATCCTCAAGCTTCCAAAGTCGATGGATCTGGGTAACAGAGTGTAGAAACCTGAGTTGGCTGGTAGAGGTAAGACCGGCAAAGAGGAAAGCCGGGTGGCGATTGATTAGTCAGCATCGTGTAACAGGAAGGTGTAACCATCGGCAGATACTCTTGGCATCACCGTAACCCTACGATCCCCACGTGGCGATCACCTCCCGTGTTGTTTCATTTCGGGCCGGGAGGTTTTTTTTTCTGCCTTTGCCATCTTTTTCTTTTGCTCTTGACCTTCAGCTTTCTACCATTATAGACCCACTCACATTCATTTAGACCGCCTTTCTCTCGGGTTGTTTTCAAGATGATCTCCTCAGCTTCCGTATTCGTCGCGCTCACTGTCGCGCTTTCCTTCACTGCCAAGGCTCAGACAGTCTCTATTCCCGATAACGCTACCATCCCCGATGCGTGTGTTGCCAACTGCACCCAGACGTAAGTATTTATGGGCCGTCTGTTATGGAAGAATCATTCAGATACCTGTATAGTACCACATGGAGAGTTACATCCTCTTAGAGAAAAGTTAACCCTTTGATTTTATTCTATTTCGTTGTTTTGTTATTTTTTGCGCAAATTTCTTCAACACAACAGTCTCACCGTTTATGAGACCTGCGAAGTTCAGGTGTGTCCAGCCACTTGTTTTGTTTTATTTTGTTTATTTTTTCTTGTTCATCCTTTTCTCTTTTTTATGTATTTTTTTGATTGATTTTTTAACTACTTCAAGGGTTTCGTTTGATATGACAACTGACTGAATATATCACTCATTTCTCACAGTACGCTGCCACCAACCAGACTGCTGCTTGTTTCTGCAACGGTTCGTTTTCCACCCGGAACTCAATGAGATAAGCTCCAGGAATATCAGATGGTGTAGACGATACTAATTAAAAATCATCCCGACTGAAAATCAATCTTTTACTCCCTCCGAAACATCTCATACTTCTTAATCTTGAACTGTCACCAGGCTTGCCATCCGACTTGGATACATGCGCCACCTGCCTCAGCTCAAACGGCCAAACCGAACTTGGCGCTTCTCTCACTGAACTCGAAACCACTTGTTCCACCGAACTCGCTGTGAGTTCCGATGTTTTTTCTAGACCGGTCAATCATATCTGTGCTCTAGACAGTATCGTTCTGATAAGGCTTCTCGACAACTACGTGTTTCCTCTTTATTAGGATTGCTATTTCGAATGTACGTCTCGCCAAGTGTTTGTCTCTGTTGATGAACAAGCAAGAGAGAAAAAGTCGTGAAACTTATATTGAGAACGAATCATCAGGCGACTTTACGACTTGTGATACCTCGGACCAGACCTGCATGTGCACCACCTCTTACCTTCAGGATGTCCTCAACTGTGCTGGCTGCAACTCTGCTAAGGGTTTGAACGGGACCTTTTCGCTCGATCAGTACGAGGTAAGAAAGCATTTCTTCTTCTTCTCTGATTATCTCTGGATATCTCGATAGATCGTCTTCAAAGCCCATGTTGCGCATCTGAATTGACGCGTGATTTGATTGCAATCTTATCTCTTCATCTTTGATACGTAGACTTTGGCCCAGAGTTGCCTCTCCGCAGGACTGACCGCTGTCCCCACTACCACCGAGAATCTTCCTAGCCCTAGCGGAACCACTACCCAGGAGGCTTCCTCCGCTGCCACAACTACTACCACTTCTGATGGCGTGTCCTCTGCCGTTGCAGCCGGTTAGTTTAACATCGCACTTCATTCTTCATCGTTTCTCTGTCTCATGAGTTGGGATTGATCTCCCTGTCTGTGAATTCTACTCTTTTGTCTCAGCCACCTCTGCCGCCGCTGCTTCCAGCACCGCTGCCGCCACTGCCAGCTCGTCCTCTGCTTCCGCTGCTACTTCCAGCTCTTCATCCACCTCCTCTGCAGTTTCATCCTCTACTGCTACCTCTGGAGCTAGCCGATTGACCACTGGAGCTGCTGCTATCCCCGCCTTGTTCCTCCTCGGTATTGTTCTCTAAGATACATCTCCTTGGATAGACGAGTAGGCCTCAATCCAGAGTGAATGTCTTTAAAACGCCGCTATATCTTTACGAACTCTGTTCTTATCAGAACATCTCTCTAGTCTCGTTGACGAGATGTTCCTTTCATTTTTCCTATCTTCTCACTTGCAAATATCTCGCTTTCTCATCTCTTGCTTTCATTCTGACCTTTATCGGTCTCGGATATCTATGCCTCATTTTGACAAGGAACATAAAAGTCTTTTCATTCGTTACAATCGAACTAGAAAACTAGATTGTCTTTTCTATTTGCCCAATTTCTGATATTTGGAACGGAGTTAATGACAGTTTAGAGAAAGTATCGCACAGTCCTTCGTTTATTTCATTCCCCGGAAAGAAAGGCAAGGTAGTTTACAACGAGTATGTTCATGCCGGATATCGACACCCATCGTTCAAGCCATTCTTTGCGCTCGGGCATGGTCTAATGTATTCATCGGCTGAGTACAGCTCGCTCTCTCTTCCATCGACGATCGACTGTGAAGGAACGTTCCAGATGTGTTTCGTCATGAAAGAAATATGGATAAGGTAGCGATGCGCGAGGCCGTTCAAGTATATATACCTGACCGGAAGCGTACATTACTCTGACTGGAAAAGGAACTCAAGACATTCATGAAGATCTCTCTGAAGCCTGAAGAGTCAACCACAGTCAATTTGATGCTCGAGAAAGAGGCGCATGGAAAGCGGGACAATCAAAAGTATCACTGGGCCGCAGAACAAGGAGAATTTGAGATCAGAATCAGAAGAAGCTTCATAGATTCTGCGCTTGAGAGAACGACTATGTTGAAAAGAATGATCGTATGGACTGGTCTGTGAATTGTGTATGTGAACAAACGAATGTGAGAACGCATATGTATGAACAGATAGACGGGTGTTGAGTGACCATTCTTTACATAATGAAGTCATACGGGTAGTCAGAGAACCTCACCGACGTAATTATAGCAGCAAAAAAGCCTTGGCAAGAAGGTTGAGGAGAGTTTGCGGATAATCGTCTCTCAAACAATTCTTCTTCTTTCAGACACTCACTTACATCTTGAACATGGACGATCCAGGTGGGTGAAATTGTTCTTTGTGATAGTCTGTTCAGTTCTCACACTTGTTTCTTCACCTCATTTAGGGTTCCGAGCGAAATGGCGAAACGAGAGGGTCCGTCCGAAGACTCTTCATGCGCGTGCTACACCGTGGATCGGATGGGCTGATTATACTTACTTCTTTCTCTCTTGACAAATCGGTTCATCCAACAGCAAGCTGCCTATTAGTTCGTACGCTTTCTTTCTTTACCTCAGATATGCCGCTCTCAACCACTTATGATATTGGTCAAACAGTGCCCATCCTAGTTCTTCTCAATCTCACGGAGTCGAAACGGTTGATCCTTTGAATGAAGCTTATCACTCAATAGCTACCGAGGACAGTACTTCGCTTCCCGCTCATGTCAAAGAATCGGTCGTCATTCCTGAGGTCTCGGCTAATGGCTACGAGGGTATGTGTTCTGTTTATGTTATCATCTTCTTCCTTTTCTGTCTTGTGTTTCTTTCTTGGTTTCTCTACACGTCTTTCCTCTCAAAACCTTACAACAGACGCGCCTTTCTGATCGCGTGTCTCTTTTCCGGATATTTGTGCCTTGTGTCATTAAACAGTTAGTTCTTACCGACCTCCTGCATGGGTGTAAGTAGCTCTTCGTCCAAATACTTCTCTTGTGATTTTATCAGTCTCATCCAATCGTTCCCTTTAACCTTAATCGCATACAGACCAGCCGAGACGATTCCTGGTCCAACGAACCTCCACGCGGAAGCTCAAAGTCTACAGTCTCATGCGGGTCCTACGATTGCTCAGCTTGAGCATCCAGTTCAAACTGGGGAGAACAATTTGTCGGAGGATGGGAACAATACGCAGAGGCCTGGGATGAGCGGAAGACATCATTCTGTACGAGAGAGGATGAGTCCTCATCTACAGTTCATGGCTGGACCTGTACGATCTTCTCTTTATTCGTTTTTACTTTGGTACTTGGCCGTCTCTATTGATTCTAAGCACTAATCGTTGATTGACTTATCAACGATGACCAATTTCAGATGCTGACATACCACACGGTCAAGGACTCCGTATGGCATGGAGCTGCTATGATAGTGCGTCTGATTGTTCTCTCTCGAGCCTATTCGGTCTCTCTCATTGGCTGATCACTTGCCTGAACGCGTTTCCTTCCCGCGACGTAATGAAGGTCACTGCCGACGCAGGGTCCGTTTACGATCCAATGCCTTTCCTCAACCTGTCCTGGAATTCCAGCCAGACGACGGGTGGAAGCGGTCAAAACGGGCATAGCACCGAGACGGGCGTTGATGGAATCAATGCAGGAATAGGAAAGTTAGGTATCGACGGAAACGGAACTTCAACCATTCCCCAGGGGGATCATGGAAAGCAGAACCGAAAAGTCACCGGAGAAAACATCTATGTTTACCACGGCCCTCAAGTACGCTTCTTGCATCGTGTCCTTGTCATTCCTTGATTCTTCTTGTCTTTCTACAGACAGATCCTAATTGCTTTCTTTTGCGTGGCCATGAATTACTTCATTAGGGCTCCTTCACATTCACTCGGTTCCAAATTCGGATTCCGATCACCGAAACGGTCTCCACTAAGATCGACTACCGTGTCAACGGAGGTGTCGAACTTAGTTTCTGGATTCCCGGTCTAGGGGAGAACCTCAGATGGGCGACGCACAGCTGCAACGGATTCTCTGGAGGTGTCAAAACTGAAAACGTCAGTCGTTTTTTCGCCTCTGTTGATCGCATCCTTCAGTTTGGGCTATGGAAAGTTAATATTTCTTCTTTTTGTTGTTTTGTCCATCGTTGTTCGCTGTTCTCTGTCGAATCGCCGATTAGTTCTTTAACCCAGAAAAGTTCGATAATGGATACGACCCTCTTTGGGCAGACATGTTGGAGAAACATGCGGAAAATCCAATTCACTGCATGGTTCGTCTCGTTTTCCTAGTTGAGACCGACATTTTGCTTATCTCTGCCTCTTGGAATTTCATCGTAGGTGGGAGGTGGTGATCAGATCTACTGTTCGTTTATCCTCTCTTTCCCTTGTAAAAACTTTTGTGCATTGTAGGCTAACTGAATAAACGATATGTACTGATTTCACTCTGATCAGGTGACTCGTTGATGTTCGAGCCTGAGATGCAAGGTCTGTTAATCATTACTCCAACATCCTTTGGTGACCTCGTATGACTCATATGTTGCTTTTACTCTGCCTATCTTAGATTGGCTTGAATGTGGCACGCCCGAGAAGAGAAAGGATTTCCCTCTCTCTAATGAGATCATGTTCTGCATCGATCGGTACTACTTTTCGCACTACTGCAAAATCTTCCGAACCGGCAAATTTGGACTTGCAAACGCTAGTATCCCAATGTCTGTCCTTTTCTTCATTTCACTACCTTTTGTGTTCTATCGAGACTTAAGCTCGTGGTCTTATTGGGTTTCATGATCACTCAGGGTCAATGTTAGTGTCTTCATTTTATATGGTCCCGTCTCAAGTCCCATCACTCTTGAACAAGTTCTAAGTAAATCTTGTGCGCGCGATAATGCTTCTAAATCATCAACCAGTGTCTCGACGATCACGATCTGTGAGCCACCTTTATATATATATATTTTATTTTTCTGTTTACTTTGTTTTTCTTCGAAAGTTCTTATCACTTCTTGTCATCTATTATCTTTACAGTATCGATGGTTTCGGGTCATACCCAGATGATCTTCAGCAAGCTCCAGTATTCAAACACATTGGAAGCAGAGGATACTTTTGGTACCTTCTCTTCCAGCTTTTCACCGTCGGTACGTTTTTTTTTGTCTTTGATCCCGAAATCCGTACGCGATCAGACTGATCGATCTCTCTCTATACACTTATAACTATCAGATGATGTCGACGGGACGTCATTTGATAAACCTCACACTATAGCGAGTATGATAATCGGAGGAGATGGGCGAGTTTTTTCTTTCTTTCATCAAATCATAAAAAACGGTTCTTCGTTTAAGTCGAGCTGACCTCGAATCCATGGGGTTTCTTTGGCTTTTCTGTACAGTCCTTGGATTCCTTCTCCTAACCAGTCAGTTGTTCATCGTTCTCTTTTTCTCTTCTACGTTGCTAACAATATTTAATTGCTCTCTCTAGTTCGATGCTGGTCTACTTGGGACCAGAAGTCTACATGCTTCTCTTGGATTGCCGGTCCGTCCAGCTTCGTATACTATGTCTCCTCTCAACATTCAGGTAAACCGATCATGGCTCACACAGATCTTCTGTTTTCCGATTACTCGATACAGAGCTGAACGAAAGAAAGACGTGGTCTGTAGTGAACTTACCTATAACCGAGTTTTCGACGCGATCAAGCAGCTTCCAACTCAAGTGAAGCACCTGGTGTTCCAACTCGGAATTCCCATCGCTTATCGTACGTGTTCTCCATCGCTTGCTCTGCTGCTTTGTAGAAAGATTCACTGAAAAGATTTCGATTCATGTTGTACGTTGAATCTGGTATGGGAATTTTTTTCAAAAAAAAAAAAACTATGTATAGCCCGAATGAACTTTGTGGAAAAGATTTTGGAGTCAAGGTTCAACCCGCTCGTTAAGTTGAGTAAGGCAGGGTTGATCCCAGGATTCAACAACAAGTAAGTCAACAGCTACAAACCTTCGTTCTAGGTGAGAATTTGATCAATAGAGTTGGCATTGATCTTGTCTGGGAATCAACCAGGTTCAATGAGGAAGCCGAACTTTTAGACGACTGCAACGATCACTGGACCGCAAGCTGTATGTTATTTTGTTTTTCTTAATACTTGTTGC
>MVAI01000331.1:0-12184 GCA_014825565.1 Phaffia tasmanica | reverse complement strand
TTTTTTTTTTTTTTTTTTTTTTTTTCCTTACGGTCATGCCTGTCGATAGTTTGTCTGGGACACAGGTGCCCCATCAGGATTCTAGTCCCATCTGTCTTACTTCCTTTTTCCTTTTTCTATGAGTTTCTTAGCTTGTCATTTCTTGGGGTTTCAATATCTCTTCAACTCTGTTCATTTTTTTTTTGTTGTGCTTTAACACTCATGTCGTTGTAATGCCGCTCGTCGCTTTCTTATAAGAGCTCAATCCAGCCAACGTATACACTAGCGGGAGATGGTGTCTTTGATGTGAATTGACAAGAAAGAAAAAGCAAAAAAAAGGGAAAAAAAAGGGAGAGAACTGTGTGAGTCTTTCCAAATACTCTTTTCTGAAAAACAGAAGAGAGTAGAAAGAAAACGACATTTTTTAAACAAAAAGCAAACAAACAAGCAAACGGAAAACACGAGGGAAGAGCGGAACGAGAAGAGGATACAACCATATATACGGACGAACAGCCGATCAGTTTTGTTTTCTAAAAACTTCTATCCAACTTTTTTCAACATGAAACTTTTTAATTTAGGAAAAAAAGAAAAAAAAAACGAAATAAGATGGAAATGAAACAGAAAAGAGGACACAAATAGAGACTGAATCCCGTGCACGTCTTAAGCAGAGTAGAGGAAGAGAGAGAGAAAAGGATAGAATTGACTAGTACATCTCACTCTACTGCTTGTCTGTAGGGGTTTCGTATCGAGGAGCGAACAATCCTGATCGACCGTACCACTGTCCCTTAGTCATGAAGTTGAAGTAAGCGTACGGGAAGATCTGTCCACACAATGATTGAAACGATGGAGAATCAGATTCGGGTCATTCAATTTCTTTATGACGAGGAAGGAAAAACGGAAGCTCACATCCTTCTTGAGGTGGTAGAACAACCTGTTGGGCTTTGCCTGGTTAATTCCGAATTTGGCAAATGTCTCATCAGGGATTCCACCGTACTTGAATTCAGCAAGCATAAGTTCGTTATGTCCCGTGAGCAGAGGGCATGAAGCTGTCGAGAGTGGATGATTACCGTGTGTCAGGAATCAAAAATAGAAGAATCAACATCAGCGCAGAATTGAGGGGAGAAGAGGACGTACTGTATCCGTCGTAGACAGCCAATCCTTTCTTGCCATCCATCTCGGCCAACAAGTTCTCAACCACAACCGGCGTCTGGGAAGTAACAGCCGCTGCCGTCTTAGAAGTCGGCAAGGACGAAGCGTCACCTAGAGCAAAGACGTTAGGGAACTTGGTGTGCTGAAGGTTTGAAGTAGAGACGGTGACGTAGCCAGAAGCATCTGTCAAAGGAGAGTTCTATATATAGGGAAAGCAGAAGGCGCTCAGAGGTGAGCATATGTCTATTAGCACGGGAATGGTGGAAAGAACGGACCTTGAGGGTATCAAGAGGACCTTGGGGAGGTACGACATGCAAAAAGTCGAAGTCCTTGGTGACGCTCTCTCCGTCAGCGTTCTTGAACGTAGCCGTCCTGTTAGCGTGAGAGAGCGCGACGAGGTCGAGGTTGTTGGACACGTTGACCCCTCGCTCCTCAGCCAATTTGACAAGCGCCTGAGAATACTTGGGAACGGCAAACATCGTGGGCTACACAGAAAGGCAAAGAAATAGAGGACAAGTGCGTAGTTTAAGTACATGGTTTCAACATGTTTTTTTCCCTCCTGATTTCAAAAGACGAAAGCCATACCATTCCACTGATGAAGTCAACTGCGACATCCTTTTCCTGTCGAGCCCAATGAGACCGGGCCATCCACATCACTTTCTGGGGAGCTCCGGCGCACCTGATTGAGCAAACATACAACATCCGATTAACTTGGTTCTTGCCGCACCGGCGCGCGAGACAGAGACACTTACTTAATGATTCCCTTGGGCTGGGTAAAGATCGCCTTTTTCCCGTCAAAGTCCTTCATAGTATCCCAGACCTGATCACAATAGTCATAGCCATAGATACTTCCGACCTTGCTCTCCTTAGTTCCAACGCTTAGCGCGTCCTCCAATCCGGCGATCGCCTTGAAATTGGTCTGCAAACCGGGGCAGACGACAAGGTAGTCATAGGTAAGTGTCGGGCCACCAGTTGCCAAAGTGACAGAGTTGGTGGAAGGAGAGAATGTAGAAGCGTGGTGGGCGTGGTGGTGGATGTAAGAAGGAATTAAAGATGAAACCGGCCTGGCAAGGTTTTCCTTGTTGGCCAGACCACTACCGACAAGTGTCCATCCGGGTTGGTAGTGATGGAGTTTGGATCCCTGAAGACAATCAAGTTATCGACCGATGTCAGACATATTGTATTAAAAAAAAAACTCGATCAGACGTTAAGAGAAAAAGAAAAGAAAAGAAAAAGAAAAAGAAACAAAGACATACATCAACGATGGCAATATCTCCATCAGCTAGAGTCTTACCGGCGTCGGCGAATCTGTTGTAAAGCATGTTTGCCACACTGGAGAAGGACGAAGCAGAGATCGAGTAAGCGATTGAAATGTCCATTGGATATATATTAAACAAATAAATAAAGAGCTGAACTCACCTCACACCGGCCGAACCAGCTCCAACAACGACGACCTTGTGATGGTTTCCGGACAAGGGAGATCTGTAGCGCAACCATTCACGTATAGATGGTGTGCAAGAGGAGCAGGATGATTTAACAGAGAAATCGTTGTCAACGATCTGATCTTGAAACCGCGCTTTTGCCTCTCGGAAAGAGAAAATAAAAATAAAAATAAAAATAAAAATAATTACGATGCGGTGGCGAAGAGCCTAGCGGAAGCAGATCGGAGAGCCATGGTTATGTATGGGATATATCTCGAATAGGAAAAGACAGATGAGTGACCGAAAGAGAAAAGAGAAAGAGACGAGAAGAGACCTCAAGTGTTTTCTTATTTAGAAGATTTTTGGAAAAATGGTGCAATCGTTGGTCGGTTGCGTGAATCTTCGGTCCGGTTAGTCACCCGGTGAGCGTTGAGGACGGCATCATCTATGGTCAACTCTGGGAGGGATGAGGTCTGGGATTTCAGAGTAAACTATGGAGGGTTGTTTGCGCACATGTATGTACGTGTTCAGAGAAAGTGTTTGTGTGTGTCTGTATGTATGAGAATAGAATGAGGGTTGTCTCCAAGGTAGAGAAAGTCAACTGCCTGGTCGTATGTCTTGCTAGTTATAAAGCATGTCGATAGAATAAACCTGAACTGATGGATGATGAATCCTATGTACTCTCCCTCATTCTATGTATCTCTATATCTCAGTGCTTGTTTGATGAGTCTCTACGTTCTCCCTCCTTTCACACACACACACACTCACACTCACACTCACACACATGATGTGTTCTGTGAGCGCACGTCCAGACACGCTCATGCTCAGTCGGATGGTTGACTGGGCTGGCTTCCATGCTCAGGATGACTAAGCAAGTTTCTGCCTCTTCCATCTCTTGATCCTCTCGTTCTCAACACTCTCACTTGGACACTCACTCATCTGCTCTCTGTTGTCTTCCTTGTGGTCTGTCCAGTCCCAGTCGAATCCATTCCTCACAATGGTTCAGAGTAAGCCAACTTTGAATCCAAAGGCAGTTCATTACAATGCTCAGTTAGATCAGGCCCTTTCTAAAGGCGCATGGGCAGATGAGAACGTAGCGGTATCGCCAAATCAGGATATCCTTCCCTGGACAGAGCTACTCAGAAAGTGGGATAAGCATGCCCATGGTGGGACACCTTCAAGTGTGTACTTTCTTCTTCTTCTTCTTTTTGGCTGGGATCTACTCTTTAGAATCTCCTTCGTTGTTGTTGGAAACCCGGTTAGAGGTTGGCCATACCTTCAGCAAGAGAAGACTCTCAATCAGGCTGACGTTCCTCTTCCCTTCTTCTGGTTCTCCTTCTTCCTCTTGTTTCTCTTTGGAACTGCTACGATTGCTCTTAAATTGGGATCCGCTTCACTTCATTCAATCCTCAGTCACTACTCTGCTGGCATCCCATCTTAGGTCTCTCTCGCTTTATTTGATACCATCTCCCAGACTACAACAAACAATCACTTCCCAGGAGCTCTCCATCTCGTCTCCATACCATCTTCATTCTCACACTGCTACCACGCTTACCACATCCAAGGTTACCGCTCGGGATTTGGATGGAGATGCTGAATCGGCGGAAGATGCAAAAAGGGTAGCACTTGGTCGGTCAGGCTGGGAGGCTTCCTTGGTTGGATCCGATCGATCACAGGCCGTATCAACCGGTTTGAGCGAGATCGTCGGTATCGTGGGCGAGAAAGGAGGGGCGTTGAGCCCAATAGAGAAACAGGTTCGACTTCTTCCTCTACTTTTGCATGATGAGCTCTCAACGATTCGTCTGATCCCTCTCGACTGATTCGGCTTAACTTTGGGATCCTTCTCGTGATGGGATGATATCGTTAAAATAGAACGCCTTGTTGACGCAAGCGTACTATCATCTGGCCCTCGGCCAATATTCTGAATGTATCCAAGTATCTCAGCTTGCGTTCTCTTTATCGACAGAAACAGAGAGTAGAATTTTGACATCTGATCACACTGCTCGAGTTAGAGGACGCGTAATTGAAGGTCTGTTACATCCTAGTGATCTGATATGGTCTGACCCATGCCCGAGAAATCCTAAAAAACGTTCCCTGTTCTTTCTTGTTTTTCTTCTGGTAACCAATCCTTGAAAAGGGCTTGCATATGAGCTTATGGACCCCTCTGATGGGACAAACCACAAAGCTCTCAATGCGTATGCGCAAAGTATCGCACTTCTTAGCACCCACTCATCATACTCCAAGCTTCCCTCCGCGTTTTCCTCTTCATCATACGTTGCTCACCGAGAACTTCACCGATGGGCCGAGCGAGCACTCTACAGGGGTTCTATCCTCGCTTCGGCCGGATCAACTTCTCCGACAGATGGCCTCAGGTGGCTCAGAACATGGTATGCATTCGAACGCTGCTGGCCCGGTTCTTTCCGACCTCATCGACGAGCAGCTATCTATATGCTTTACCTCAGAGCACTCGCCTTGGTTGCGCCTGATCGAACCGGAGTCGTGGAAGATCAAGAAAAGGACACCAGGTTGTTGGTCTCTCGCTGGAATGAATCCTCTTCGCCCTCAGCGGACAAGCTTTCTTGGGAAGAAGAGATCAGCCAGGTCAGGCAAAAAGCGTTTGACTCTTTCGAAACAGCCGGCAAACCGTTTCCCAAGGCGAGAGAGACACGGGCAGAAGTTGAAGAGTTTGTGACCGGATGTGTCATCCTATGGGAGCTTGGCGGAGAGAAGGCTAAAGATATCAATAGTTTACTCCAGGTACGTTTCTTTTTTCTTTTTGACTGATCACCACAAGGACAGACCGGTCTGACTTTATCTTTCCACTCTTTTGTTTCGCATCTCTCGGACAGATTCTCTGGTGGGCTATGACTCAGACATTCAACTCCCAACCAATCCTTCGACATCTTACCCGAGTCCTTCAAGCTGCTTCTCACCTCACAGACGCCAAGCGAACGTTCCGACTGTACGTTCAACTCGTCAACAAAGCCAGGGAAACCTCTCTGGGCGATTCATCTATCCGGCCTACTGCTTCTCGAGCAAATTCCTCCAATGCTCTCGGAAAGACGGTCGCTCCGTCTGGACCGGATCAGGACAGTCAGTTGATCGAACGTCCGTCGGCTGACGAAGAATTTGAGGACGATCGAACGTTCGGGCAGACACTGCTGATGGGAGCTAAATTACTGGGCAAAAATGTAGATGTGGTAGAAATCGAAGAGGCTATAGGATTAGTTGATCTGGCTCTTAGGATGTGGAACGAAAAGGGAGATGGCAGTCTGGGAGACGATGAAAAAAGGAAGGCGAAAGCAGAGGCATTAGTAGTGAAAGCTGGGTTAGAGATGGACTTGGCTGAAAAGAGTTGGTCCTGTTGGGTATTCTTTTCAGTTGTCGGTACAAAGACGTTATGCTGAACTTCTCCATCGTTTCTTCTTTTTTTTTTTTTTCTTTTTTTTTTTACCTCTATTCTCTAATAAAAGTTCAAGATCCGATAACTCGTCCAGCGTTCCAAGCATCCGCGTTGAAAATTCTTTTGACAGCCGTCGAGCTTGATCCTTCGTCCGCTTCTGCTTTCTACAGCCTGGCATACGTCCAAGCAGAGTCCCGCGAGATTGAATCCGCCCTTATCTCTATCCGAACCTCGCTGAAGCTCAACCGGCTAGAAATTCAGAGCTGGCATCTTCTTGTTCTACTGCTCACCGCGAAGGAACAATGGCAGGAGGCATTGGACGCCGTGGAAGAAGGTTTGAAGAGCTGGGATATCTTGGTAGAGCAGGCTGAACAGGAGAACAAGGCGCAAACCATGTTGAAGGGGGTTGCGGAGGAAGGAGAAGAGAAAAGAGCAGGCATGTCCACAACGACTAGCAAAGACTTTGCGGCCGCTCCCACAAAGATTACTTCATCTGTTCCGTCTCGGACGAAATCTTCTTTATCTTCCTCTGTTCCTCCACCTCTACTCTCGACCGCCTTCATACCATCTTTGACCGATCTTGTGCCTTCCACCGACCGACCGAGTCGATCCAGCACGGATACACTTCAAGCTGTTTTCCAACTCCGAATAACCAATATATTCATTTGTGAACGACTCGAAGGCCCGTCTGTTGCCGCTGAACTCGAACTTGATCTGTTCTCGTTCTACGCCGATACGTGTGGTCGGCCGGCACCGTTCTATGCGATAGAGGAGAATGATAGGAGGTCCTCGATTTTCGCACCGACGGTGAGGACAGATTTGATTGCTCCTTCAGTGTTGCAGTTGCCAGAAGGTTGGTCGGTGAGGGATGAGATGAACGCGCCGTTACCTGCAGACGGAGATGACGATGAAAACGGAGAGGAACACCTGATTCCTGGAGTTACGACGATCAACGGTGAGTCGACTCAGTCTCTGCCTAATCGTCTTGACCTTTTCCGTGATTCTAATGCTGTCTGGTTTTATTCAGTCGACCCTCCTTCGCCAAACGGTCACGATCATCTGACCTTTGCGGACGACCCCTTGTCCTCACCTTCTTCGTCCGGCTCGCCTTCACCGTCCACTTCGATCAGTGGGTCGTTCGAACCCTTCCGTCATCGAAGTTTCATACCGAAACATCTTAATGTCAAGGGATCAAAGGAAGGAAAGAAGTTGACAAGGACAGCTTCTTTGACAAAGTTGCATTCGCTAAGACATCCAAGCGTTCTCGGCAGTGAGTTTCCTATATCTTGTAATTGCTTCATTACATCAATTCATCTAATCAGGATCTGTGGCTGTTTCTTTATTATTTTATTTTATTTTATTTAAAATATATGTTAAGGTCGAGCATCCCTCAACGCCAACATCGACGGAACACCACGATCCGTCTCTCATGCCTCATCGATACAGATCCAAACTCCTTCCGGGGGGTCTCCCGCTCGATCCGTCAGAACAAATCGAAATTCCACCCCTCTACCGAGCCGACCTCCTTCGCCAGTCGAAGATCTTCCTCTAACGGTTGGACCTTCGGCCTCTCAGGTCTCACAAGAGATCAAACTGCTCGGGCAACTCTGGTTACTGACGGCTGCGACCTGTAGACGATCAGGAAAGCTGGACGAAGCACTTGCTGCGATTCAAGAGGCAGAACTCCTCGATCCCACGAACCCAGAGGTTTGGGTTCAACTCGGATTGTACCATGACGTCCAATCCGAATCAGAGTCGGCTGTTTCGGCCTTCTCAAAGACCCTTCTCTACGCACCGACCCACACATCAGCCACCGTTCACCTCGCCAGGTTATACCTCATCAGACCATCTGTTTCATCGCTCGATGTCTCCAGAGCGTTGCTCAATGGGCTGACGCAAGGTGAAGGGTGGGATTGTACAGAGGCTTGGTACTTTTTATCCAAAGTCATCCAGGCCCAAGCTCAAATCCAACAAACCCAAGGGGAGTCATCTGGGCAGGTATCAGGACAGGAATGTTCGGATGACGAAACAAAGGCGAGGGATTGTCTATTGTTTGCTGCAAAACTAGAACAAGGGCGACCCGTTCGACCGGTCACATCCGCTCTTTCTCGATGGAGTTGATGGGTCTACCTTAGGGGAGAGGGGTCTTTTTATCCCTTCTAATTTTTTTTTCTTTCTTCTTTTCTTTTCTTTTCTTCTCTTTTTCTTTCTCTCTTAATTCGGGCTCAACCCTCTCTTATTTACAACTTTTCTTATGGTACTCATAGTGGTGGTTGGTTTTCTCGCAGAATATTCAGTGCCTGAATCAGCTCTTGATTTAGATAACTTTTTTTTTTTTTCTTTCTTTTTAATTCTAGTTTTACAAAAGAAAAAGCGCAAAAAAATAAAATCCATACAAAACCCAAGTGATATTTTCTTCCATCTCTTTATATCTATACGCCGGTTCCACCAGGTAATCTCGTGGATCGTCATCCTACATGGCTCATGTCAGTCCTTTCCTTTTGGTAGATCTCGAATTATCATATCGAATGCTATGAACGATAAACATTCCTTAGCAGCCAAGGGAAAGAAAAGATGAAAAGAGAAGATAGAGAGAGAGAGTGTGTGTCGCTCGATCCATCGAGACGAACAATCAGCACCAACGATACGATCCAATCTATTTACAGCCGTTCAGGAAGAGACAGCGTCAGATGAATAGATGCATTCAATCTATATTCGAACCTGTTTTCAATGCCTGTTCGCAGGGTGCAGTTGACACACACACACACACACACACACACACACGGGGTCAAAGGAGATGTTGGAAGATTAGTTCTAACATCAGAATCAAATTGCACGCGCATTTTTTGTTATCGTTATCATTGTTATGTTTCAAAAACAAGGAAAGGTTGAAGATGAGTCCTTTTGATGTCCGTTAAATGGACGGACGGACGATCTGATGAACTTTGGGATCTTTGCTGGAGAAGGAACGAGAAGGAATGTGTCGAGCATTCGTTAACGCGCCACGTTGAGACCAACCGGGAATGAGAGAATATTAGAAAATCGACACAAGGAGAAAGTTCATCAGATCAGCAATCAATCCATATACACAGGCCTGGGAAATCTCTTCCAGCCTTTGATCATCATCAAATAGGATACAGAAACAAAAGTTAAATGGGTTTTGAAAAGAAGAAGATAATAATAGTAATAATATGTCTGATGGCAACTCTGAAGGCAAGATACGAATTGGGAACGAAAGACTGATAAACAGTTCTGTTGATCCGATCCGTGCGTGCTTCGGACGATTCAAAGAATACAAGGTAGGGTTAGAATGCAATACTATGAAACTTGCAATCGTCCGGCAAGTCAGCATCAATGGTGTTCATGGACTATTCTTGAAAGATACAAATACTAACAGATAGATTGCATCAGAAAAAACAAAACAAAACAAAACAAAACCCCAAGGTCGACTAATGAGAGCCGATAAGAGAATGCAGAGGGACATGTATGTGTTGAATATTTTTCATCAGTCCATATAGAACATGAGCCCGGATCTGCTCAACAAATGGCATGACTCGGGTTGAAACTGCTCAAAGAAACGAACGACCAAATGACCAAGCAACGCGGTAAACTATAGAAACAGAGTTGAGGACAAGACCGTTGTCAAGTCAATCTACGGCTATCAGCCCTGGCTGGAAAGAGTTGTCGTTCACACATTCCATCATGAACTGATTCTTCTCTCGTCGGCTTGTCTCGTTTTTTGATCTCTTCAGCTCTGACAGTGTAGGAAAAGAGAGAAAGAAAAAAGAAATAGTAGTAGTAATAATAATAATAATAATAGTAATAGTAATAGTAATAGTCTCGAAACAGCAAGCGAGCGAGCAAGCAAGCTAGATAGCTAGCTTCACTTGATCAGATAAGACAGCAGATGGATACCAATCGACTGATTCAAGTTTGCATGAGAGCTGATAGTGAGGTATCTGGATTGGATTTGAAAAGAACCTGCCTTCTCACTCAAGATGTATTGTTAACCATACAGAAATAAATGGATGAAGAACACAGAAACTTTGTAGAGTTCTATACATTTTATTTCTTGGTAGGCCAACTCATCCTCTTTATCTTTACTTGGCAGCATCAAGTTTCTAAACGAACGAAGGAGAATGAATAGATAGCTTTTCGGCTTCCGAAGCCATCTTTATTGAGAAAGGATGTTTCGGATCGATGTACCATGTACCATGCGTTTCGGTTGAATGAAACAAACGGGCAATCACCTTCTTCTTGTAAAGTTAAACGATTTTATCAACTTCGCGCAAGTAGTCAAACTAACCGATATAGACTGTATCTATATCGGGATCCTTTATTAACATTTTTTTATCATTCCCATATAAGAATAAACGTTCAGCAACGTCCAAGATCTCCCCGTTGAAACGCGAATGACGAGCTAGATGATGATTGGAAAACACAAATGATCAGCTTCGAATTACCCGCCGGAGTGATCTGCAGATATTTACGTTCTTTTCCTCGTTCATCGGCTACAACCTGTCTGATCGAGTTCTCAACTTCCATCTATGTCCTGGGCAGAGGCCATGATGATCACCTATTCGATTGGTGCCTTTTGAAGACGGGTGCTTTCAGTGCCATCACCTTTTTATTTGTCAATTTCTTGTCGATGCGAGGTAAGATAGTATGGCGGACTGAGACGTTGCCTTGAATCGGTAGATTAACCCTCCATCTTATCAGAGGCTTCCCCTGATCCAACGATGCTACCCGAAGAGATCGATATAAATTCAACTAGAGGAACGTTTTAACTTGATGGACGACGAACAACTATAACCAAAGATAAAACGGTTGCTGACCCCCAGTTGAGAATGTATTCAATCACCATGATGTTGGGTTATCTTTTGTCAGATGGAAAATGTCAAATGACGAGGGATGAACATGTATAATTTTCTTAAAAACATAAGAAGAAGAAAGAAACCCCCAAGGAGACAAGCATAAAGTACAAGAAAAGCAAAGGAAACCAATTTTGCTTCCAAACTCGATAGGAACGATGAGAATCATTTCAATAAGCTGGCTGATCAGACCAAGAATCAAAGATACAAAGATCATGTTCAGATAATGAAACACATCCGGAGAATTATCATCGTTGAACCGCCTCAAACGTTGATGAGAGGATGCAATTCAAAAAAAAGAAAGAAAAAAAAAAGAAAAACAAACAAACCACCGCTCCGTGGGATAATGGTTTGCCAATAGCGATCTTTTAGTTCTCAAACTGTGTTTCGTTTGATCTATGAATTGTATAGATTGACATATGCAGGAAGCCATGATTGCTCATCGGCCGGACGTATACATCCAGAGAAAGAGAAAGGGGATGAATTCTGTGTGCATGCGTGTGTGTGTGTATCTCTGTGTATGAGGAATCACACACACACACACACACACACACACACACACACACGCACATGCACACACACGCATATGCTCCAGACAAACTAAAAACTGAACGAGTCGATGCACGAGAGAATCGATCGGATCTGGGTCGCCTCATTCATTTCATTTCGTTTGCTCATGTTATCTTGGTAAGTGAAATCTTGGTATCTGTATGCGCTTCTCGACATCTTGAACTTTCCTTCCGAGTTATATCATTTTATTCCGTTTACCCAGTCTTCGGTATTGCCGTCTGGTCCTTTTTTTTCTCTTCCTCCCTCCTATCATCCCTGTTCTTCTCCCCATCTCATCTTCTTCATTGCAATCACTCCAAACTCTCGAACCGTCATTTTACCGTCAGTCTTGTTCCGAAAATTCACATGGGATCCTATCGAACTCGCCCGACCACACAGCAAAGTCTCCGAGACTCGGTTACGTCAGACGCCCAATTTGAGTGGGATGATCCCTCGGACGACGAAAGTTTCCTAGAGTGTTCATCCCACCCGGTCTCAATCAAATCAAAGACCAGGCTTCATGGCTCGACCAAGCTCGAAGATAAGAGGGAGAAGGTAAGTGTCCCTTAGTATTTCCACATCAGCGTTCGTTGTGATATCTTTCTTGTCATATTCCGTTCCTTCTATTGCTTCTTTTTCATCATCTCATTCCTGAATAAATCCTGCCTATCCGCAAGAGTGTAGCATAAACTTACTGACATATATGCAATTCCACCTTAACCACTGGGCGCGACGGTAGAATCGATTGAAACAAGTGCGCACTCATCTTTTCCGTTTGAATTAAGCCTTCTTTTGAAAATCCATGCTTACAT
>MVAI01000330.1:0-12263 GCA_014825565.1 Phaffia tasmanica | reverse complement strand
AAGAAACAAAAATGAACAAACTCCATAAAATAGAACCTTGTTGGGTGAAAGAAAAAGGAAAAAAAAAAAAAAAAAAAACAGAAAACACGCCGACCCACCTCGCATCACTTTGTTGGTCGCCTTTCCTCCTTTGACCCTGCTATCCCAACCGAGGATTCCTCCCTCCTTTCCGCATGTCCATACCATACCTTCTGCGCCAGCCTGACCTACGATGCCAGATATTTCTCCACTTCCATTCGGAGCAGTCCATTTATCGACTACTTGAAAGGATGATCTGTCGACAACCGTCAAATTGGACGTCGCATGGGAGAGAAGGAGTGAGGGCGAGTCGGCAAGCGGATTAATCGACAAAATATATGCCGCTGGATCTGGGGATGACGGAGCAGGCTGTGATAGAGTCGGAGGAGCAGTGAGAGATAAAATCTGGGAAGGAGATAAGTGTGGGCTTTGCCCAGGCTGAACGAAAGACATTGAAGACAATTCGGATGAGGTGTTGGGCTGATGGTGTTTGGCCAAAATATCGACCACCAGAGATAAAAATCTAATCTCTCGGAGGGATGGCTTATGTAAGCGAATGATGCTGATCAACATCTAGGTTAAAAGAATAGCGAGTGAGAGTAAGAGTGAGGATATCAACCATCAGCCATTACACTTAGATGGACCTTCTCGCTAGGCTGAAAGGTCTCAGACGTTCCTCTTCAAGCTCATCTGCCACCGAGTCCCAACGTTTAATTGCTCGGTATAACAGAAGGCAGTCAATCGAGATCAAATTGAAGAGTTATGGATCTCTATTCTCGTATGTCATTTCTGATGATGACTGTTCCCTTCCTTCTGTAATTAGCCTGACAAACAATGAATCAGTAGCTGACGATCTTACTGTTGATGTTGAGGGATACTTCTTCTTCTTTTTGTTGGTCAGAACCGCGCTGATAGTGGTAGGCACTTTGTGGTTGCTCTGTATACCTGTACAGCAGCTTGGAGAAAGAGTCCGAGTGGATGAACATGCCCTACAGCCCGGCCAGGTAAGCTATCAAGATCTTTGCCTCGGATATGTCACTCCTTTATATGCGCTAACATTTATCATGATGGCTCTATTAACATGCAGGCCAGTATCAAATATGATTGGGACTCTGTCCAGTTAGCGGACCGATATCTCGACAAAATATCTCGCTGGCACGCCCAGAATATGTCCTCGCACGAGTTTCGTCATCTTGGTTTCTCCCCTTGACTGATTTAAGGGAACAAATCTAAACATGCCTCCTTTTTCTATATCTTCTTAATCCTTATTCCCCACCAGATTGAGCGCTCACCTTCAAGCTGAGTTCGCTATGCTTGGACTCCCCACCTCTAGTCAGCCATACACTTTTCAAACATCCCTTGGTTCTAAATCCGGAGAAAATACTTGGGCGGCCTTTGTCCCACCACGGACGAGTGGAACGGAAGCGATCGTTCTGGCTGCCAGCTGGGAATCCCTGGCTTTTAAAGGAGAATTTTTAGAAGGGGTTGAAGAGTATAATATGGTGAGGTCCAACAAGGAGAGAGAGAGGATGAGGAATATAAGAGGGGTTGCTATGCTGTTAAGTGTAGCAGAGTACCTAAGAGGTCAATCACATTTCCTCTTTCTCTTGCATCGTTCTCTTAGCTGACCTTCTATCATAATTCTTCTATTCCCCTCTTTTCTTTTCTTATCGCGAGTATCTTATAGGCACCAATCACTACGCAAAGACCATCATCTTTGTTATATCGGATGACCACCTCGAAGGAATGCAGGCCTTCCTTTCTTCCTATCATGGGACCCATCAGTCAAGTATGTGACCAGTCTTCTCTATGGTTGTTCTGTATATGTATTTGATGTTTTACTCAAATGAATCTTAACGTTCATAGACCTAGTTGCTGGGGATCTACATGGTATACCGAAAGGAGTCATCTGGACCGCGCTCTGTGTGGACTACCCAGGTCATAGTTTCAGTCATGTTGGTTTATACTTTGGTGTGTGCGATTCTCTCTGTTGTTTTGTATGTATCTTCTGATGCTGAATTCCTCTTCTCTGACGATCCAAACAATTTGTGGGAAAAAAGAGGGCACCAATGGTCGGCTGCCTAACCAGGATGTCCTTAACAGCGTGTCCACCATAGCCCAATACTATACGCAGATTCCTGTTCAGCTGTACAAACTTTCAGCTGATCTACCGTCACTCGACGAATTCTCAGCAATATGGCCTAAATTAGGCAAGATTATCCGCTCAGTAGGTGCGTGGAATCTATTGGCGAATTATGCGCGGGAAATCAGAGGTCTCTGGGAACACTGGTTCTGGGCTGGCCTGGGTCGAAGCTCAGGTGTTCATGGCGCTTTCTTACAGTACGTTTGTCTGTTTCTGGAACAAACCTTTATTTTCCCCTCAAGAGGAGAAGATGCCTGAGGGAGTCCCTAACCGCTCTCTCTCTATTTCTATTTTGTGTCGTAAAGATATCGGATCGATGCCATCACCTTATTCGCTCGACCTTCTGCCGGCCCACACGGGTTCCACTCGCTCGGTAGACTGTTAGAAGCTTCCCTTCGATCGACAAACAATTTACTGGAGAGACTGCACGCCTCTTTGTTCTTTTATCTGTATCCATTTCCCGGATGGGCCGTCCAAGTAGGGAGCTATTTGCCTGCAGGAGTGTTGATCGGCTCAGGGATTACTATCAGAGGACTTGTCCGTTGGGCGCAGGTGGTGGACAATAGGAGACCGGTGTTGAAGGCGGCGGCGGTGGTGGTGGGGACTCATGTAGGTGGTTGGTTGACTTTTTGGGTGTTGACCCAGTCCGGAACATTCCGCGTCATTTTGGTACGTTTGATTCCTTTGACATTTTGGCCTTTTCTTTTCTTTCCTCCTTTCCTTGTTATCAAGATCAAAGAGATTGACTATCGGGAAAGAAAATATGTGGAACAATGGATTAGCAAACGACGACTTTCCAACCTGCGCTCTTGACGATTCTCGTCCTACTCTTCAGCCTAACCACCTATTCGTCCCTTCTTTCCTCTTCCTCTTCCTCTTTTTCATCGACATCGAACCAAGAATCCAGAAAGACACTAGAAGTGACGATCCGAACGTTCACCCATCTCATAACAGGTCTCTTGATACCTACCCTCTCGATGTTGAATTTTCCTCAAGCGACATTACTAGGATGTGTCCTCCTTCCGCCCTTATTCTTCCACCATTTCCCTTCCTCCTCCATTTCTTCTACGTCGGACCGATCGACGATACAGCCGGCTCTATCAAGAACGACGGTTCTACTCAAACGAACGACCATCATCCTCTTCTCACCGCCTGGTATCCTCTTACTCTGTGTTCTCCTCCGATCCAACTCTCATCCGGATAGCCTGGTGAAACTGACCAGGTTTGAGTCCGTCCGACAAGGTGTGGTCGGGTTGATTGAAGAGGGGGAGGTCTCTGGTGATTGGTGTTGGGTTGGGGTCTGGGCGGTTTGGTGGCCGATCTGGGTCCAGAGTTGGCTTGCTGGTTGGCTTGCTAGTTAGAAGATAAAAGATGATGTATGCGTTACTAGACATGATTCACAAAGTAAGGTCATCTTGGTCAAACACCGGACTTTGTGAGAACGAGCAATGTGTGTTCATGTTTCGGGGCAGATGCTGATAGTACCTCAATAGGATTCGACATAAAAAGAATTCGAACGGTGAAGACAGGAACAATAAAAAATCATGTATTACAGTCTTATGGACATGTCTAACTCTACATTCAGTTCTGGGCAATGAAGAACCACTTGCTGACTGTTGATTACGGAAAAAAGGGGGGAAGAAAGGCGTCAGGACAGTTCTTACGCTCTTTAAAACAACTGTATGAAGAAAGGGAAGGTAGACAGTAAAACATACTAGAAGGATCGATGGGGGCAGCAGGCTGGGCAGAAGCCTCAGGAACGTTGGCGGCGGTAGTGTATCCGGAGGAGGACTCAACGGTAGTGTTGGCAATGGAAAGGTCGTAGTCCTTGGTCTTGGCAGGGCTCTCTCCAGAAACGAGCTTCCTCCAGGCCTCGTGGCACTCGTGGACGATCTCGGTAGCGAACTTCTTGGACTTGGCCTCTCCGGAGAATGCGAAGACGTTCTCGGGCTTACCGTCAGGGATCTTGTAGATTCGGAACCACTCGTTGGTAGCTCGGACCAATCCAGGGAGGTGGGACTCGACATCCTCAATGTCGTTCAATTTGGAAGCAAGGGGGTCGTTGACGTCAACGACGATGACCTTCCAGTCGGTCTCTCCCTCATCGAGGAGAGCCATAAGACCGAGGACCTTGACCTGCTTGACCTGTCCAACATATCCGACCTGCTCTCCGATCTCACAAACGTCGAGAGGATCGTTGTCACCGGCGGCCTTGGTCTCGGGGTGAACCTGGGTGGGGTCCTCCCAAGTCTGACGGCGCGGAAAAGGTGAGACAAAGTCCAACGCGAGAAGATCAGCAGAATGTTTGGGAGATGGTAGATGGTCAGGTGTGATGAAAAGAGGGAGAACAAACCTGGGGGAAGGCTCCGTAGTTCCAGATGTAACCGTGGTGGGGGAAGCAGTTTCGGACGAATCTGAGCTTGCCCTGTAAGAAATGGACCGAACATGTTAGATCCTAACTTATTTAGTCTGTGAGCAGAGATGAACAGGGACTAACCTTCTTGGTGTCCTGTAGGATGGGGTTCAAGTGCTCCTCCTTGGAGATCTCCATCTTGGCCTGTGAACAGTAGAAGGAGAGATTAGGTCTAAAGTTTCCTAGACAAACTGATACGAAATCCAAAAGCGAGTACGAACGTTGGTCCATCGAGGAACCTCAACGACCATGTTAAGGATGGTCTTGGACTCATCAGCGAAGAGAGGGATGTCGCTAAGGGGAAAGAGAGCAGAAAATGATGGAATGATGAGTTAGGGCGCTCCTATCGGCTGAAAAGAACTGATAGATTTGGATAAAATTGGGAAGAGAAAGAACTCTTACTGGAAAGGAGAGACGACCTTGCCGTCCTTCTCAATGTACACTCGGTGCTCTACATCACAACGCACAATTCATACTGTAAGTTATAAGTTCCGATCAGACTGTATGACAAACCAAGCAGGCCTAGCTTACCGAGAGTGTTGGGAGCCTAGGGAGGAAGAAAAAGAAGGACAAGAAAAAAGGGCAAAAAAGAGAGATGGCGTGATTAGCTTTGTGCTTGAAGAGAAAAAAAAGGAATAGCAAGCGCGTGCTAAAGAGAACAACAAAAGAAAAGAAAGAACAAGACGTACTCCGATAACTCTAGGGGTGTAAGACATCGTACGGGAGTTGATGATGGAAGAAGAGATGTGGCGAAGGGTTTGACTGAGGCGTATGGTCGCTATGATGGGCGCTTTGGTTGTGTCTAACCGGTGAGAGCAAAAAAGAAAAACGACGGACCCGGGAGGGAGAGAAGGTTAAAGGGGAAGAGTACTTAGATAGATATATGAATATTATATGAATGTGAAAGTGATCAGGCACATCAATAGATGAATAAATAGATAGACTAATAACATTCAATATGTTTATCTGAATAGTTTCTGAATAGTTAGATACACTCAAGTATGCTTATACAATCAAGTACTTGATCATCTTCTTCAAATATTTATCTATTAACCCTAACACAGTCATCCACCCATCCTCACCAACTACATGATCTCATCCAGTCTTTCTGTTCTATCCTGTTCCCATCAGCTTGCTTAAAGACTTGTCGTCCTTCATATCTGTAAAAGAAGATGAACCAGGTCGGTTCTCTCCATTATCATGTGCTCATACTGTGTATGCTTATTCTGTCTCTAATCTATTATTAAATTCGCTCTCTTCCTCTAGGAATCCTTTCGTCAGTTCTTGTCTGCACCACGGTCAGACGCGGCCTCGTCTCGGTCACTAGGAGGAGCAGGTCCTAAACGAGGTTATCAGCCCCCGCCAGTCAAGAAGGAGAAACCGTTCGTTGGGTTGTCTTTTTTTCTCCCTATAGCATATGCAGTCATTGATTTCTCTCTTTCTATTGCAGGACCGAGGGATCCAGTCAGGCGTTCAAACCTCGAAAGGTTAGGAAACCAACGGATGAGAAAGAAACGTCCAAGTATCAGGACCGAGCGTCCCAAAGACGAGCAGGACTAGAAGATGAATACTCGAGTGTGATTGCGCTTAAAGACGAGTTCGAGAGACGAGCGGCGGCAGAAGGCGAGGACGCGGCCGCATTGGAAGAAAAACGAAAGTACCTAGGAGGAGACGCTGATCATTCAATCTTGGTCAAAGGTAAGCATTCTCTCGCCTTTCCCGTCGACCTCGTTTATCTCAACAAGCTGGGAAAGTGTGTTCGGAAACAGTTATCCAAACTAACGCTCTGCTGGATCATATTCATCGTTCTTCTCTTGCTTCACAATACAACAATCAATCATCGTCAATTAGGATTGGACTTTGCTCTTCTTGCTAAAAACAAGGCGGAACTTGAGGTATCTCAGAATCAGATAGATGATGCTGAACTTGAACAAGCGTTCCACCATGGCCAGCCTTCCAGCTCCTTTGACGCTGATCCCTTGCCGGCGACAAAGAAAAGATCGAGAGAAGAGATCTTGGCTGCAGTCAACAACAAGAAGCGCGCATTCGGATCGGCCGCTCCTCCCGTCCCAGACCCACCCAGATTGAACAACAAGTTCAAACCGATCGGTGAGAAGGACAAAGAGAAGAAAAAGAAAAAGAAGGATGTCGTCGGACCAGAGGGAGAAAAGAAGATGAGAAAGAAAAAGAAAAAGGTGGCAACGGATGGTCAGCTGGAGGATGGATCCATCGTCGCCGCTCCGAGTGGTGTGCCAGACCCCTCACCAGTCGATACACTCACAACAACCTCAGTCGAACCTATCAAGCCACCCTCTCCGAGCTTACTTCCAGCTCCTCTGCCGGCTAAACAGAAGGTGTACGCAAAACCACTTGTTCAACCTTCACTGGACGAGGACGACATCTTTGGGGGCGTCAGTGATTACGAGCCCGATGGTGATGACGACGATGACGACGATAGCAATATTGGCGATGATCACGATCAGCCAAAGACAGAGGCTGATCCAGCCGCTCATTCTCCATCTGGCCGCGACTGGTTCGGACATAATGCTGCTGCTTCCTCCTCTGTTCCTGTTTTATCTTCAATCGACCACTCAACCTCGGCCTCGGCCCCGGCCCCTGCACCTGTATCTGAGCCGAGTACCACCTCTGCGAGAGTGGATCGATCGCCGTCTCCTCCGATCCAATATAACCCTACTAGGTTATACTCTCGTTCGCCCTCCCGATCACCTACGCCCCCACCGACGACCGGATCCAGCCGGTTAGTCCCTCTATCCGGTTCGGCCATACCGTCCGTCAAAGAACTCCTTGCGCACAGTGAGGAAGCCGAGGCGGTGAGGATCAGAAAAAGTAAGAAGGCTGCTTGGAGGGCAAAGCAGGGTCTGGCAAAACAAGACGACGGAGGTGAAGATGAGGATGAAGGTGGCAGAGGTTGGAGAAAGGAGGAGGAGGGTGAGAAGGATGAGGAGAAACGGCTGAATAGAGGCATGTCCCCCCTTTTTTTCCTGATCTGTTTATTTTTTTTTCTTTTTCTTCTCGCCTTTCTTGTTCTAACCAGCTTTCTTTTTCCTCTCCTTTACAGAATACCGTCAGTATGAGAGATTCCAGAAAAGAAAGGAGGGCGCGAGTTGATCGATATCAATGTCACGTCTTCCTTGTTCGTTCTCTCACATTCGCCACAATTATATTGCTCTTGTTCACCCAGCAAAAATAACAATATTTTCAGTTCTAGAACGAAGACAGCGCGAAGAAATGATACATCTCTGTTCGAACTTAAAGCCATAGAGCTATGATATTTTCTCAAAAAAAAAGAAAAAGAGAGAATGTACAAGGAGGGCTAAGAATCTAAAGGACTTTGTCGAAAAACTTGCAAAGGTTAACAAACGACTCGTAGAACTGCGCTTTCTGAGTCTCGTCCTTGAGGTCGGCTCTAGCGGCAGCCCAACCATGTCGCCTGTCGTCAAAGAGCTTGTATTCGTTTTGAGAGGCAAACTCGTTCGTAGAAAGCGCTTGTTCGAACTTGGCCATCTACATTTTTTGTTTTTTTTTTTGTTTTGGTAATTAAAGTGATTGATCCGGAGGTCAGCGAACATAAGGATGTAAAAGCCTGGTGCTGCTCGATCGAAAGCAAGAAAGAGAGACGTACCAGCTCTTTGTTCTCGTCACCGCTAGGCCAAAGGGCGACAGGAACATCCAAGTCCTTAGTGTCTTCCTCGGCGAGCAAAGACGGATGGAAAGCCGCTTTGGCATCTAGTCCAGATGCCTTGAAACAAACCTTTGCTCCCCTGTGTGTTGTTTGCCCAGTAAACGATTCACAGAGAAACGAGAGGGGTAAGTGAACTCTTGTCGAAAAAAGATGGGCAGAAAATTTCAAAAAGGAAGCCTCGAAACGCACCAACAGAAACCGACAGCTCCAACTTTCTGGAACCCAGCCTCTCTAGCCTGCTTGACCATCTTGTTAAGCCTCTCGATTTGAGGCGGGGGAGCAGCAACGGTGGAAAAGAGCTTTTGAATAGCCTGCTGTCTGAAGACACATTCAATCAAGAAAACAAATAGTACAACCTATGTTTAGCTCAAGAGTCTACAAGGAAATGAGAATGACTATTCGGGCCTTTGCTTACTTTTCGGGAGTAGAGGGAGGAACAAAAAGGCTGGTGTCCGGTACGACACCGTCAAAGAAATCGGGGATGTATCTAGATGCACGGAGAAAACGAGCGATCCACATCAGCAAAAAACAGCCTATTGTTTCGAGATCGTAGGTTTGACTTATAGGAAGGGCTTTTAGAAGGGAAAAGGAACCAGACGAACACTTTGGCACACGTTCCAGCAGCGATCAGATCAGCGGCCTGGAAAGCTTGAGGAGTGTACGAAAACTATAGAGATGAACCATCAGAACTGAGCAAACCTAATGAAAAAATCCTATAGATCAGACTATACATACAATATCCTAAACATAGACAAGCAATCGAACGATCGCATTCAGTAATCTATTTAATAAATGCTGGTTCAAAAATGTAATCCAATAATGTTTTCTTACATAGGCATAGATGATCAGGTTTTTGGCGTCTTTGCTTCCTGTTACATAGGTCTTGACACCATCGATCGTCTGTTCGATAGGTTTGTTTTGTTTGGAAGCGAGGTGAAAATGTATGTCGACGCCAAAGCAAGCAAGTTTAGAACCAGAGTCAGGACGATATACTTCATCTGTTCATCTTGACTCTTTGTATCGGATAGAACAGAGAGCTGACGAAGAAGAACACCGAAACAAAGAGTATTAAACGATTGGAGGGACACTGACCTCGAAAGCACCCTTGTTGGTGTACTCAGCCTCCACAGGAGGGATAGTGCAGCAAGCTTTTCAAAGCAAGGAACAAAAGAAGAAAAGTCAATGGTCTATCTACAAACCGACAATGATTGTAACCCATCGATCTGCTCGAACTAGACTCGTAAGTCTCCACGGAAGACGAAGGAATCAGAACAGGAGACTTACCTTTGTTGGTCTGGACGTCGGGAGACATGGTGAAAGATTTGGTTGAATTGGTATCGGCGAGAAAATGATGATGAGAAAGAAGGGATGCGATGATAAAAGTTTGCGTATTTAAAACGCCGAAATTGTCTATAGGCAAGTCTTAAAATAACAGGTTGCTTGAAAGCAATATGTTATTTTTAACAACCGGCGTTTCGTCTTATTACCCATAACATATCTCGTCATTGCCTTTCGGGCTTCGTCATGTCGGTATCGGTGATCCAGGATAGACTATATAATAGAGATCGTTAGTGGTGTTTTCAGACCATCTAGTTGTATGATAGATGCCGCACAGATCATGTTCAGTACATGTCAGAGTTTGGCGCGAATGGTTCATCAACCCCATACGACCAATCGTCCTTTCTTAACTCCCCGGTCCTTCGTGGATTGTTTTTCATCCTAGATCTCCACTCAAAACACAGAAAACAAGGCTGACTGGCCCGTCCACAGCCAACAACCAGGTCCCTTCTTCCGCTGAATAGATCTATATCACTGGGTGGATTCTTGATGAAGCTGGCCAAGTACGGATTGGTTACTCCTTTGTCTCATAGGGTTATCTTCCTAGTTCATAAATGTTTTCATGGATGATATTCTTGAGCGACGATATTTCTTAACAGCAAGGAAGATGTCATGATGAAAACCAAGATCATAAAGAAGAATATCAAGAGAATCATCGTTCTATATGATCACTGAAAGCAAACAAGCGATCTGATGAGAATACACATCTGATACACATGGTCGATAGAACAGAATTCTCTTTAATCTGCTTCTTCCGAAGGATTCAAGGGGTGTGTTGAACACTAGAAGTGTAATCATGGCCTTAAAATCACGTGACGAGACAGGTCTGAAACACGCTGCGATCTTGTTAGTCATTGACAACCCTAACACTGAATGTAGCACTATAAAAAACTTGCTTTCTCTGCTTTCTCGAACGAAAGCTTTCTTCTTTCCTTCAACTGTTCAGCGACACATTAATAACTGGGCTTCACCTTCTTCCTCTTCAATGGGGAAGGTATCAATGGTGGCGTTCGGTCGCTAGTGGACGCGAGAAGGAGGCCAAACATTCATCATCACCAAACCGACGCCCTTCTTTTTGAAGAACGAACGCCGAGGCGGTAAAGAATGTTTGCATATACTTTGTGCTCTATCAATGTTGTCTTTTTGTTTTTACATTTTTTTAAAGAACACATTGCAAGAAACAACCATGGCAATTTTTTCCGAAGTTTTGAGAGACTCGTTGCGTGTATAATATAGTAGGAGTTGATACAGATAGCAAAAATTCCGTCATGTGTAAGCTCAGTAGAGTGATGTATGTAGTCGAGGGATAGACGGCTGGAAAACTGATATCTGTGATCCGGTCAACGGGGAAGAAGTTAAGCCTCTTCATTCAAAAACCGTAGGATCACTGTGGCTGTTTGACGGGAACGTAGTAACAGGCAAAACATGTGACGGGTTTAAAGATTCTCAGATACTCGACATCAAATCGCAATCAAGCCCGAAAGTACAGCAGTGAAGCAGTCCTCAGGACAGAAGACACGGAAGAGACGGCCAAAGCATTCTCGAGCCAACAAAGAGTTTGAAAAAGGTATAAGGAGTTTAATCGAAAAGTCCGAAACCCATCTATTATGAATTAAAAGAAAATGCAGAATGAGCAACCAGAGAAACGCAATGGAGGGAAAAGACTCGATAGAAACTCACGTCGTCGTCAGACTCCTCCTTGTCCTCAACCTTCTCCTCCTTCTTCTCCTCAGCGGCAGGGGCGGCGGCTCCAGCGGCAGCGGGGGCAGCAGAAGAGGCGGCTCCTCCAGAGGGGACGGAAGCGAGCTTGGCGGATCCCTCAGAGATGAGGCTTAAAAGTTGAAGAAAATTCATTGTAAATATCTTGGCCTCTCTATAAAGGCGGAAAAGAGACTTACGTGTTCAAATCCTTGCCGTTAAGCTCGGAGATGAGGGTCTCAAGTCGGGCATCATCGGCCTCGACGTCGACGGTGGCAAGAAGGGCCTTGACATCGGCGGCAGAGGGGGAGGTCTGTAAACGAGGCGAGAGGGATTCAGAGAATTCATGAGTTTAGTTTTCAGTTTTTCTTTTCTTTTCTTTTTACAAAGGTTGGACGAGACCAACGTTTCCACCGGTGGCGAGGAGCAAGTAAGCGGCGATGTGCTTCATTCTGGATGAACCAAAAATGAAAGTAGAGTCAGGATACTAGTTCCTCAGACCACAAGTTAAACTCTTCTCAATTTTCTTCTCTGTTCAGACTTACTTTACGAGTTTGAAAGGCTACACGAATCGATTTAAGCCGAGGCTGACTAGTGCTTGATGCCCTTCCATCAAAATTGACAAGAAGTCGTGAGCAATTTGTATCTTTCGCAGCATGACCTGTTAACGAGCAAAGAAACCTCCAGAAATAGAGACACTCACGAGGTTGGGAGTACAGAGACGAGATCAGTCTCGCAAATCGTCTTGGTTGTCTTAGCAGGTCCCCGGGGGCCGTGAAAGAAAAGTCAGATCAGAGCGAGTCACCTGACTTTTTTTGACAAAAAGACTGTAAACGTTTGTAATTGACCCATTAGGGAAATTTGAAGAGTGTATTAGAAACAGATTTATTAGAGATTTCTTCATTTTGTCTATTCTATATTCACCAAGTTTTCTAATGAACTGTCTATTG